>JAOTQE010136206.1:6525-23513 GCA_025631205.1 Nesometra sesokonis
GTACAAGAAGCTAAAAGATATTTGTACACACATTTTAGGAAGGGTAGACATTACAAACAGTGGTAGGATGACCACGATAAAATATCCCGGAATTCTGTTTTTGCAACTTGGGACCTCTGTGACCTTTCACTTATTACAGCATACAACGGTACTGTACAAGAAGCTAAAAGATATTTGTACACACATTTTAGGAAGGGTAGACATTACAAACAGTGGTAGGATGACCACGACAAAATATCCCGGAATTCTGTTTTTGCAACTTGGGACCTCTGTGGCGGTACTGTACAAGAAGCTAAAAGATCAAGTTTACAATAATATAAGCTTTATGCTTTCAAACAAGTGATAAAGAATGCGAGTCATATATGGCTCATGTGTATTATAAAAAAATAAACAACATCTTCTGAAATGTGTAGGGTTACAAAGATGGTCCATAGAGCCCCTGTTGAGGACAGATGAAAGTAGCATTGTTTGACTGCAAAGAATATGACATGACTTATAGGAGCAAATCATTGAATCCTCAAATCACCTTAAGCACTACACTATGAAAATTGTATAATTATTATAAATTACCTGCCTCGCTCTTCATAGTTTACATGCTTACGAGATCTCTTAGAATCTGTCATCAGGCCCTATGGAATAAATATAGTCAAATTAACTAGTTATAATTTAGAATACTGTATTCAATTATTAAATTAAGTAAAATAAAGAATTGAATATCTTTAGTAAATTAAGTAAAAATTTTGAAATGTTATAATTTACAATTAGCATTCACAAAACAATTGAAAATATTTAATAATTGCATTAAAAAACATATAATATACTTAATAATCTTTTTACAAACCCTGCTTGGAAATTCTGAGGCTGTCATAACATAAATATAAATCAGATACATAATAATAATATAATAATCTTTAGTGAATCGAAATGATAATCACTTATACCTCTACGGAGGAAGGAGAGAGGACAGCATTCAGTGAGGCAATGCAGTGGCCTCCTTCTATCACTACATTCGAGACTGGTAATGTTTGAAGAAAGAGTGTGGCTTACATTACTCCATACCACATGAAACGTTTAATGCAATCCTATTCCTATTTCCTTTATTTACATTCCCACCCCAGCCTAACAAACATTACCCCAAAACAGAACTAATTATTAAAATAATACTGTGGAATAAAATAATATTAATACTCCTTCCATGTCCATAAAAGTTTAATTGAACACTTGCATCAACTATTTAAATAATATTCAATAATGGAGAAAAACCCAAAAAATAGTTATATCACCTGGCAAACCATTGCAAAGCTAGCCACAGATTGCTCCTCTTCCAGCAAATTATTAGCATCCTCTTCATTAACTGCCTCATCCTCTTCCTCCTCTAGGTCATCTTCTTCTGTGTCAGAATACTCAATAATTTCTGCAGAACTCTCCCTTAGTATCTTCGTTTGTTCATCACCTTTTCTTTTGCTTGTAAACTTTTTCTTATTCTCATGATTATTAATTCTCTTAGTATTAGCAACCTTACTTCCAGTTTTCACATTTTCCATGCTTTCTAACTTGTCTTTTTCACCTCTCATTTTCTGTTTCTTATTTTCTTTTCTATGTTTCTTTATCGGTTTTTCCAATACTTCATCCACATCGCCTTGTGAGTTTTCAATTTCCTCATTTATTTCATCAGGTTCAACCTCCTCAAGTTCATCTAATGGAATGTCTTCATTAATATCATCCACCTCTACTGTATTTTTCCTTTCAGCTTTCTCTAAACCTTCCACTGTTTTATGTTGTCCTTGTGTTCTCTTTGTTCCTCCTTGCTTGGATACCTCACCAGAATAAGCTGGTTCTATGTTTCTATTACCAGATCTAATTTGTTTTGATTTATGACCTCTAACCACAGCTCCCATAATTGATTGTAGTTCATCTAAATCAGTATCCTGGAATTCAGACTCCACACAATCATTATGCGCATCTCGCAGAACCTCAATCTCCCTTGTTTTATTCTTTCCTCTCCTGCTCCTTGCATTCTGCTTTCTATTGTCGATTTCTAAGTTAACATTCTCTTTTTCCATTGCATTTCTCTTACCCCTTATGGTTTTATTTTTTGGTTCTTGAATAGGTTTTATTATATTACTTTTATCACTAAATTTCCTTTTCTGTCCCTTCATTCCTTTTCTTCCCTTTTTATTCATTTTATTCTTCTCTTCACTCTGTTCTTTAAAATCAGACATTGAGTCTTCCTGATATTCTTCATCATTATAGTTTTTCTTTTCTAAGTTCTTTTTTTGTTTCTGTGTCATCTTCTGATAGTGATCATATGGAATAGGTTCATCCTCATCATAGTCTGGCAATGATTCCTGATCTTCTGCTCTTTTATTTAATTCTTCCTGTGAAGCTTGTGTTTCGTCATCAGATATTTCAAATGAACAATGATCCAATTTATCTTTACTTGTTTTCTTTTCAGCTTTTTTCTTTTTACCTTTTTTCTTTTCTTTTGATTTGTCTTTTTCTTTCTGTGTAGACATTTCTTTACACGTTTCCAATTTATTTTGTTTCTTTTCACTCTTGAAATCACAAGGACTTTCTGAATCTTCTTGTGTCTGTTCACTTCGAAGATTAATTGGACTACCAGATTTCCTTGGTATTCTTTCCACCTGGAAGTCATAAGGATCAGATTCATTTTCCAGGATTATTTCATCCGTATCCCAGTCATGGGTCTGTGAAATTTTACCTTTCCTTTGCTTCTGAGATCTTGCTTGTTTGTGACCACCTATGCTAGGGTTGTACTTTGGCTTTGCCCTTGTTTTTTCACTGCACTTAAGAAGTACTTTGTGAGGTGAAGAAACCGATTCCTGTGATGCATTTAAGTTATCATCAACAGCTTCACTTACAATTTCATTATCTAAAATATGAAACAAATAATTTACATATCAAAAATTATGTTAATTTTTCTATAAGTTTGAAAATCAGTACCCATTCCTCTCCCAAAAAGGCAACCATCCGGAAACCGGACTTCACGCTACACTGGACTTTTTTCAAAGTCAACAACAAAACAAAATCGATGGTCGAATTATGGAGAATTGACAGTAGCAATTATAGTATGATAGTAACTTATTTTTCTATCGCGATGTCATTTTCTAGGCCCACCAAATGAGGTTTTTTGTTTTGGTAATTGCGACTTCTACGGCCTGTAATCGCACAACTCGGTTCAACGAGCAGTTGAACGACGATAAACAGAGAAAATATTTTGACAGCGAATAAACAGTACAAAAGGAAATGCTTGGTCTACTATTTTCAAAACTATTGTAAATTTATGTTGAAGTTGGTATTAAAAATGAATAATGAATACCCAGTCCATGACCATTGTAAACTTTTAAGTGAAGATTGTACTTGAGTTGCCCTGCGAGCTAGGCTAGCCTCAAGCAGGCCATACAGTAGGCCTCTAGGGCCTAGCCTAAGGTTATTTGATTTATCCTCCACAGGCATTTTCAGAGCATTCGTTTTTAAATGGCAGGCACAACTTAAGCTAACCTAGGTAAGTCTGTTAACAAAAAGATACAATTGTACCACAATCATTGTTCATCAGTGGGCTAGGGGCCTAAGCATCGTCATTTGAATGTAGATCTTTTTATCAGATATACTTATTCTAGGCTAGGACTAAGTGAAATCTATGTATGAGGTATATAAAACAAATATTGACTGCTCTATATTCGGGGAAAAGTGAGATCTACTGTCCCTCAGGGATGAGAAAACCAGAGCCTACTTCCTTTGGGCCGCCCTCAGGCTCTGGTTTTCTCAGCACCTCGGGACAGTACTTCTCACTATCCCCCTCATGACCAGGAATATTTGTATACTATGCTTATATATAGTCATGATGATGTTATATCATGACCATACATGGATATACCATTACCATGTATGGGTATATCCAATTATTTTGTCAAATAAAAATAAATAAAACTTCGGATATGTTTTAGCTGCATCTAGATGACTCTCTAGAACTACCCGTCAGATTAATTAATGGATATTTTTTTTTTGGTGATGGTTGGAAATTTGAGAAGGGCAATTGAACCAGTACATAAAATTCATATGTTACCAGTTAATGGTTTTACCTACTCAGCTAACTATCGCTTGACAACAGAATTGAGTTTTAGAAGATAATAACAAATGTTTGGAAACTTGTAAGACTTGGAGAGTTTGAAATAGTTTTCATCCTAGAATTTGCAAGTTAACCAGCTTTTGGATGTTATTGTGCACAGATGTGTATTTTTAGTCTTTTCACAAGGCTCTGTTTCATGGTTGCAGATGAGAAAAACAATACACTCATTTCTGAATACATACTCGGTGTTATTTATTGGACATTTTTTTTGTCAAAACATTTGTTCGTAATTCCCTTTCCTTCATAGTAAGTGATACTACTATCTTTATTTATCACCCAGTTATTGTTGCTCATTTCTGCAGGGCAAAAATAACGAAATACAAATTATTAATACAAATAATTAATACAAACACTTTTAAGCCAAAATGAATGGCAAACCCACCTTCAATTGTGTGCTTTGTGCTGGGTGTGGTATGCCTACTACGAGAACCCTCTTCTTCTGCAACAGTGCTGAGGGTTGGAGTAAGTGCTGCTAAGTAAACTTTCTTGGTATACAATTCACTGTAATGTAATAAAGACCAATTCTATTCATTTAAAATTCCGAATATAAACAAAAGCATAATATTTATAGGGTAAAAACACAATAAAATAACATAATGGAAAACTCATTTTCATTATTGACCCTGCGGCCTCAGGATTGGAAGGCAAAAATGTTAACCACCAAGCTAGAGTGCCAATCCAAATTTGATTTATTTTTTTATTTAAGAGACAAGATATAATACAAATTTTTATTGCTGTGGTTTTGTAAAGTGAATATTTATATTTTGATAAAATGCATACACATTCAAACTTGCCTACATCAAATACATCCGAAGTGGCATTGAAAAAAATCAACTTGATCAACTCAAAATTTGACTTGAGATTGTTAATGAACAACACCAATTTGACATAAAACATCAATTTAACTAGGCAAATAATTTGATTTAGGTAAAGTTGACTTTGGCAAGCTTAAATGTATAAACTAGACTTACTTTTAGTAATTATTTTATTGTTATTTATAAAATAATTATATAAAACAACCATGTATAGTTGTAAAATAAAATACCTTTTGGGCCCGTTCAGGTGAGAATCGGAAAAAAAAACATTGGGTAAAAATCCGATTTTTATCCACGGGTGGTATGTCCGTTCGTGCAAAACTCTGAATTCTAAAAACACTGGATCCTGATACAGGCAATGTTGATTCCAATCATTCTAGGCCTATTTGTTTTCCAAAAGCCGCACTACGAATCTGAGTAACTTTACACCATTGTAGATGCTTTTATTGTACTGTACTTGATTTTATAAAATGGTAAATTTATATCAAATAGCGAGAGATGGTACTGATCACCGCAACTTTACTATAGTAACCTTAAACTATGGTCTCTAACGATCTCCTGGGCAATGCTCCAACAAATAAAAGGTTTTATTGAAATTAATATGATTCTGAATTTTAAAAAATGCACTACTATCGATAAGTATTCAACTATGTTCAAATCGAGTAAAACATTGTTAAAGTGATTAAAAATAGATTAAGTCATAAAAAGGTTCCCCGCTGCGAGAAATAGCCAGTTAATTGCAGTGTTGGCATATCCGGCTGTTTCGGTGTTAAATCCACGGGAAGCCTGCAATTAACACTCGTTCGGGCGTAACTGGGATTTTTTTTAACTGGTAAATAACGGTGTAAAACACTGAAAAAAACTCACGCGGCCCTTAAAGAAATAAAATACCTTTTATCTATTTTGCTAAGGTCACTGTCATAACTTGGAGGGATTGGTAGTGAGTCTGGAATGGTGTCAGAATTATTCTCCATCGGAACTATACGGCCTGAACAAACTATCAAATAAATAAGAGATCAATAAATCAAAAATTTAACATTGTATAATATAAACATACAAATGTAAAATTAAGTTTGGAAGATTAACAATAAAAATAATAGAGTAAAATAATATTATTTTTCACAAATTTATCACTACACACAATATTTGTTTAATCTTCACAGGAATTTGCCTTCTTCTGTCTTTTAGTTCAATATTATTTAGCTATTATTTACTATTACTATCATAATAATATTGTTTAAGAATCAGTATTTTGTGTATTATTTAGAAGCAATTAAATTTTCTTTTAAACATGAACGTTTGATAAATTTGCATAATTAAAGCTGCAATAATTCTCTCTGATAACAGATAAACATTGACAGTTCAGCATTGTACAGTATAAAAATGGTGTAAATTTATGTTTTTTTTAAAATTGTATTAGATATAATAGGGAGGTTCCTCAACTTTATGAAATACAACTATGGAAACCCATGGTTGGATCCAGCAGAAGACCCGGAATAGTTGTTGGGTGTTGGGGGGCAATTCCAAGTAAGAGAAGCACATGTGTGAGAGTGTATCAGATAACAAAATACTGACCGAAATATAGGCATTGGTCTAGGGCTCACCTAGGGTCCAGGAAATCTATTTTTTTGGGTGAAAACAATAATCTGACAAATCAAAAGGTGGGGGAGGGGCAGATCGGGGTAGGCATCGCCATGGATCCAGGATCCATGCCTGGAAACCAATCGGGGTAGGCGTCCCCATGGATCCACGCCTGGAAACCAATACATCACCCACACCACACGAGAGGAAAAAGAACATTTTTAAAAATCACTGTTAGTTAGTGGACTCACAATGAATTGTCGTCTGCATTTAATTTGCGCAGTTCCCTTTTTTAAATTGATTTGATTGGATGATACTTTATCGGATAATCTGAAAATCGGAAACACGGCCTTTATGGACAACACGCATTCCTGATGATAGCATAACTAATGTTGAAATAATTAAAGAAAATAGACAGCATGCACCTGCTGTTTTTTAATTTGCACATACAATAAGGTACTAAATTTGCATAAATACCACCTGGAAAATCATCTTCTTCAACAATATTCTCTGCTTCAGTAACAACTGTGACATCATTTCCAGTCACCTTCTGAGCATGCAGGTCTCGTGTGACTTCTCTTCTTACATCCTGACCACCAGGTGTTTCACGGTGCGGTGTCTGATGCGGATCATCCTCGACTCCAACATTCTGCTTCATTTGAGAGATATTTTCATTAACTTCTTCTGTTATTTCATCCCTCTCATTTGACTTCCTTCTGTTAGATTCTCTTTCTTTTCCTCTTGAATGGCCAACGACCTCTTTGTCAGTATCAGAAGCTGTATCCGTGCTGGATTTATCATTGGGTATGACGATACGTAATGGTGTCTTTACTCGCTTTGTACCGCTTTGCTTAGATTTGGGGGTCTTTGGAAGATCTGTTAGAAAATTTATGATTAATTAGTAATAAATAAATAAAGATACCATGATTATAGAAAGAAATGTAGTGTATAAAACATAACTTTTTTGCTAATAAATTCCCGAAACTGATACAAGAAGCGCGAAATTGAACATCCATAATTCTTGTACCAGTAAATTTGTGGCAGAGCCAAGCCAAATGAGACATAAGTCGGAAAATTGAAAATTGAATTTTTTTATTGATTATAAAAATACAAATTATTATCTTTAACATGCAAAAAAAAATCGGTTTCATATGATGTTTCCTTGCGAAGTTATGAACAATCAAAGTTTGAACAATTATGTAAGTTTTGAGAAAACTGCATTTGAAAATGGTTTATCAGTATACATTGACTAAGCAAGGCCATTTTAAATTGCAAATTTTAAACATTTTTTGATCCTATATCTGAAAATTTTTAAGGTAATGAAAGCTGAATGTATGAACTGTACACTTTTTAAATAAAATAAAATTTGAAAAAAATGACAATTTTTAAATTTCTGCCTATTGTGGAAAACTAGCATTGCGACTTATGTCTCATTTGGTTTGGCTCTGCCACATTATGCTCCAGATGCAAAAAATTACACTACCAAAACCATACGTTTCCTGGTGGCAGATACATTTTGATTACTTTTGATAATTTCTAATGTGTATTACTTGATATTTTAACGGTACAATCAATTGACACAACTGAATATAATAAAATTCATTTTTTTTTAAATTAACCATTAGATAAAAATTACAATTTTTTTTGTACATATTTTCATTATTGTGTAATATTTGGTAGCATTTTTTACAATGACATACCAAAGTGTACCAAATGAGCATTGTTTTAATAATAGCGGATCACATTCTTTTTAGCGCAGGGTTCTCATAAGTGACTCCGAGTGACTCCATTCCTTTTTTGCAGTTTATTAAACATAACTTTTTAGCAAATAAATTCCCGAAACTGATACAAGAAGCGCGACATTGAACATAATGCATGGAAACGCGGTAACATGCTAAACTTTTATCACGTTTCCATCCCTACGCAAATATTCATGATACAGGCAGTGCATTTAGCATCAGCATGATTATAAATCGTTCTTTAATATAAGATTATTGCCTCGGTTGTTAAGCAAGTCACGCACAATCTCTAGTTTTATAGGAACATTACGATTTTGTCAGTACAAGAGTCCCTAACTTTTGAAGTCCTGAGTTGTGCATCCTTTCTGTTTGATTGCCTGGTTTAATTAAGTTGGAAATATCTGATTGTTATTGGTCATTAAGCATATTTGCAAGAGATTAAAATTAGTTTAATAATAATGCAACAAGTTATCGAATGCAACAAAACCTTTAACATGGGCATCATGCTTCTTATGATCACTGTCTTTAGCAGGGTTCTTAATAACAGGTGTTGATATCTTAGGAGCAGATCGAGATAGGATTTCTCTGGCAGGAGAGATCATAGCATTCAATGGGATGGAAACCTTCTGCACACAGCCATTCCTGCCAACAACCTGCTGGTGCAATAATAAAAAATATTATGGTTTATTATAAGCTCATGAAATCTCATCTTTATTGAGCCTTATGTTAAATTAAAAAATTATGTACATAACACCTTGCAATTATACTGGAAAGGTCAGTCAAGTATATTATATACTTTTTCAATCATCAATGTTTTACATATCTTTGTTTTTTAGTTCAGTAATTTGGTTCATTAGCATTATCATCCCAGTGACCACCATTATCATCATAGCCACTAACGTCATCACCTTCTGCATCATCTCTGCCACAACCATTATCATCATAGCCACTAACATCATCACCTTCTGCATCATCATTGCCACAACCATCATCATAGTCACTAACATCATCACCTTCTGCATCATCACTGCCACAACTATTATCATCATAGTCACTAACACCATCACTTTCTGCATCATTATTACCACCATAATCATAATCATTACAATCACTACCACCACCACTATCAATCCCAACAGCTATACAAATACCATCCTCATTTGTGAGATGTCATGACAAAATGAGTCATGTTATATGCCAGATTATTTGAGATATTCACAAAAATAGACAGAACCTCATAATTTGATGAAAATGGGATTCCTGTTGTTTTATTTAATTAATTACTTAAATGTTATAATTAAAACCATCCTGTTTATGTTTATATACAATAACCAAGTTTTTAGCTACACTTTGTAAAAGGTTATTTTTCAAAATCAATGGAAAAATAAGCAAGAAGTCAACAGTTGTTTTGTTTAAAATCAATTTTCTACAAAGTGTGTTTTCATGTGTGTACAATTCAAAATTATTTTTCTCTGGTTATTAATCACCCTATGAACTTGATTCAAAAGCCAAATTGAAGTTTATATTATCTTCTATCAGAGTATAACAAAAAAAATCAAATCAATTTTGATTTTTTGTACAACATAACTGATTTTGTGATGACACCTCAATTGTGAGGTCTCACCACAAAACGAGTCTTATCGTAGGAAAATCCAAAATTGAGTTATTTGTGCCTTCTAATAGATCATAATATAAGCATATAGGCTGGTATTCTCGAAAGCGGACTAACTTTAGTCCAGGACTAAATTCAGATTTAATCTAGGACTAACTGACTATTGTATTCTCGAAAGTTTCTAACATTTGTCCAGTTATAAACCCTAAACGAAAGCATTCTAAATTTTGTCTGCCGAGGAACCAGGTTTATGGATAGTCCAGGATCAACTAGAGTTCTAGTCCTGGACTAACTTTCGAGAATACCAGCCCTAAACTTTAAATGACATTCATTAGGTAAGTCGATCCACAGATATGAACATTTGAGGTTTTAATGTATGAAAACATGGTTTTGATCAAATCACCCAAAAATTAATCTAAAAATAAACAAACAAATGAATAAAAATCTCAGAAAATCAGCTTGAAGGAGATTTTCCTGCAGGAAAACTGGCTTAAAAGTATATTACAATGAAATGTAAGTATCATAGTACTCATAATTTATAAAACAAAGTTTCTCAAAAATTTGAATAACAGACCTATTTTGATGATTATCTCAATTTGATCTCACCTTTGGAGTTGATCTGTTTAGTTGTTGGTTTGAGTTGAACAGGTGTGTTGATGGAGATGTTATTAAATCTGGCATTGCAGACATCAGCTCACTCACTGGATTCTTCATTTCTTTACTGATTTTATTGACTCTGTTTATATAGATATTGTTCTTAGCTACAGATGCTTTTCCACTTGAAACCTATTAAGTATTTTTAAAAAATGTCATTCTTCAGCGGCGAATCCTGAAATTTTTAAACGGGGGGCACAGACTAGATCCAGTTTACAGTTGGAAGAGCACAGACAGACTGATGACGCAGGGGTGGCGGTTGGGAGGGGAGGATCTTTTTTGCTTTGAGCATCTTGATCTATTCAGTCAAAAAATGGGATCCCCACTTAAAAATACGTGGGGACACATTTTATTCCTCTTTACATTTTTTACTCATTTAAATTTTTTTTTTTTCCAACCGTGCACCACCCAGGATCTGCGGCTGATTTTTATACAGTCATACTTGCCTGAGTTGCATCCAAAGTGGCATTAAAAAAACTTGTTCTTAGAAAAAAAATTTGACTGAGACATTCATAATTAATGGAAAAAATATCAATCTGGCAAAAAAATGAATAGACTTTATAAATTATTTGATATACGGCCTTTAACATTTAAAAACAAAAAAAATATGTGTTATGAGAATCCTAGGATAACCTATGAAAGTTCAAAGTGGACTTAGGCCTATTTAAATAGGGTTTCTTCGGGTGGTGATTGGGCAGTACACCAGGATACAATCCCCTACTCTTTTCTAAAGCATGTACTGCATTCTTAAATGAGCCAAATCTGTACACGGAGCAAATTTTTAGCATTTCTGAATTTCAAACTTGTATTGATATATGAGTCTCGTCCTTTAATCATAAACAACATAAATAGTGAAAAATGTTAGTCATGGTCTCTGGAGAATATGATGATGAATAAATAATTAACTTACTCAGAGATAGAAAATTTAGAAACACTATATTTCGGCTCCTTCCGCTAAAGGCCTTGATCACGTGGGTGATGGAAAGCCATCAGGTGACGCCCAGGTAAAACTATATCGTAAATCAGGGGAGCTACAGGCCTTGGTCGCAGTTGAGGGAAGGCTTGTTGATCTTGATGATAAAGTGCCTCCTTACCTGGGCATCACCTGAGGGTATTCCATCACCCACATGATTAAGGCCCTTAGTGGAAGGAGCGGAAATGTAGTGTTTCTCAAATTTCTGTCTCTGAGTATGTGAATTATCAATATAAATGGTCTTGTAATTTAGCCGAAACCTTTTTATACCTTGTTTCGCGAACCCTTGACATTGAAAAATAGCATTTGAAATAAAATAAAACTTTATTTTTTGCTTGTCAGTGTACCCTCCGAAAAATTAATCCGAAAATTTGAAATAAAAATAGAAATATTTTTTTATTCCAACCTTCGATTTGTGAAAATTCTGCTGAAAAATGCTAATATTTTGTGAAACAATAATTATTTTTAGTATGTTTTTAAACAAAATACATCTTTATTTTTATTTTATCCTTCCTCCATTTTGTAATTTTGTCTATTTTCTTTTTTATTCTTGCATCCTTATAATATACAAAATTTTCCTTAGCAAAACAAAGTATAAAAAACGTTTTGCCTTACATACATGTACCTTGTCAGACTTTTGTCCAAACACAACCCTCAATGCATGTGTCACATCCACTGACTTGTCAAACACTATCTGGGCCACTTGACTGTTGTCTTGACACTTGTCAAAGAGGTCACTGACCGGGATTGTCAAGTTCAACTCTAGTAGATTAAAACTTCCCTCCTCTGCAAGAAAAAAAAAGGTCTCATTAGCTGGATAGCTCCAAATAGAAGTGAATTTTTTAAAAAAAAGAAATATACTGAACAAATTTATAAAAGCTCATAACTCGCTTCCCAATTGGCTTAGAAACTAAAAAGTACTGGGTGTGGAAAACAGGACTTCTTGCCTCAAACAAGACACCATTCATAGAAGCCTATGCGAAGAGACTATCTACTGCAGCTCTAGAGGTCGCCTAGATGAGTCTAACTTCGGCTTGAAACGTTAGAGAAGATTTGGAAATATTATTTACAGACTTTGACTATACACATTAAATATTCTTGTATATAAAGGTTTATTATGTTATAAATGTGTTTGTTAAATTCATATGATTAAGACTAGGTTTAAAAGTGTTATTCATAAAACAAATGTAATTTAATAAAAATGAAGAAAGATTGAAGGAAGAAAAGGAAATAAATTGTGGAGCAGCTCAAAAAGGTTTCCAAAAATAAATATGTATGTTTTTATACATAATTTGGGGACAATAATCTTCAGAGGCTAAATATCCAAGGACCTATCAAGTTTCATTAATTAGTAATTCGCTTCCCAATTGGCTTAGAAACCAAAAGGTACTGGGTGTGGAAAGCAGGATTTCTTGCCTCGAACAAGACATCCATTCATAGAAGCCTATACGAAAAGAGACTATCTAATGTGGCTTGAAACGTTACAGAAGATTTGGAAATATTATTTATAGAAGACTTTGACTGTACACATTAAATATTTTTGTATATAAGGGATTATATGTTGTAAATGTGTTTGTTAAATTTTTATTATTACTAGGCCCTAGGTTTTAAAAGTGTGAAAGAAGAAAAGGAAATAAATCATGGAGCGGCTCAAAAAGGTTTCCGAATATAAATAAAGTATGTGTTTATACATAATTTTGGGACACTAATCATCAGAGGCTAAATGTCCAATGAGCCTATCACGTTTCATAAATTTGGACATTAATTACCCTCTGATGATTAGTGTCCCTAAATTATATATAAACACAAGTACTTTTTATATTCATTTTCGGAACAGTTTTGAACCACTGCATGGCTTTTTTTTCTTTATCTTCTTTCAATTTTTTGTTTTTGTTAAAGTTTTGCATTCGAAAATTAACTTATGAATAATAATTTTTAACTTAGTTATAACTTTACATAGGCCAAAATAACAATAATTGAAAATGAAATAAGAAATGGGCATTAAAATAAAAATAATTAACTTACCTTTAATTGTGTAGTTTTCAACATCATCTGCATTTATTGTAACAGTTTCCCACATACATTCAGTCTACAAACAAAATGCATTTTTTTAAAAACATCACTGTTCCAGTAGAATATAATTCTTAAACTCCCTGTTTCAGAATATCGTTACCAAAATTACTGTAAGAATTTTTTTTAATGAAAATTAAACAGGGAGGGACATATCCAGGAATTTGGGAAGGGGGTGCTCAAACCCAATCTGATTTTTACAAGCAAAAACGGAAGTTAATTCTCGTGTGTTTTAGCCTTATATTGAGGTTAGGGGACGAAACGCGCTTTAAGTCTTTAGTCTATAAACAAAATGCATTATTTTAAAAACATCACTGTTCCAGTAGAATATAATTCTTGGCAAACTCGCTGTTTCAGAATATCGTTACCAAAATTACTGTAAGAATTTTTTTAAATGACAATTAAACAGGGAGGAAAATATCCAGGAATTTGGGAAGGGGGTGCTCAAACCCAATCTGATTTTTACAAGCAAAAACGGAAGTTAATTCTCGTGTGTTTTAGCCTTATATTGAGGTTAGGGGACGGAACGCGCTTACTTAACATCGGGTTGGCAGCTTGAAGAAGGTTTTGTTTCTTCATTCGTTTGTTTTCCCCTGAACGGATATAATTTTATTACCTTCGCTGGTGTTTTTAAAAATTGGTAACAGGTTTTTTTTTTCTCTTCTTTCTCTCTTTTTGATGCGCCGCTATGATATTACGGATTAGGACTTTCTCGATTAATAATTAATTAATTTTAATAATTAATTAAATTAATTAATTAACTTTTTATTTATATATTTATATATCATGCATTTTTGTACTGTGTACTTTTTTATATCTGACGACCCATTCCGGGAGACTTCTCTTTTTATATTTTAATGTTAAACTTCAATTTGTTAATATTGTACAAATTGCAAATAAAGTTTTTATTGTATTGTATTGTATTGAATTGATTACATTAAGGTTCTCTATTCTTCTGATAGTACACTTCTTTCCTTCAGAAAACGGTGTTCAGTTTTCTAGAAGGGGATGCTCAGTATTCCTGAAGGGGGTTGTCATGGCCACAATCTTCGTATTTATATGTTAATTCTATTTTCTTCAACCTCTCAAAGAGGTGTTCGATCACCCTGAGCACCACCCTGCACTGCAAGGTTTATCAAATTTACACCTTAACTCAAGTCTTTGAACATTTTAAGTTTGATTACTCAAACAGTACAATCTAGTGCTAGAAATGATATTCCATACAAGTTTAAACGTCATTCAATGGATTTTGCACTTTCAATTAAAGCAATCTCAGTTTTACTAAGATGAATAATTCAGAGCTCCCAAGTCTCCAGGATTGTCCTGGAGTCTCCAGGAATTTTGGATCATCTCCCAAACTCCCGGAATTATCAGATTTTCTCCCGGAATTTAGTTTTTTCCAGGAAATTCTCCAGGTTTTGTAAAATTTTCACTATCAGAGCATAAATTGACCTATTTATTTCAAAATTTTAGTTGAAACTAAGCAATTATGAAGTCCCAGTAATGTTTTAGAGAACAATAAAAGCACATTTTAGCAGTAACAATACATTTTATACACTATCATTTCATTACCAGACAAGGTGTTGAGTTTTTAAATAAAGGTATTTGTACACACATTTAAAAACGATAGAAATTACAAACAGTGGTAGGACGAACACGGGTAAATCTCCAGGAATTCTCTTTTTACAACTTGGGACCTCTGATAATTTACAAGAAATATTAACAACATTACTGAATACTTACACTGTCACTTTCTTCATCAACATAAATAGTTAAACACTTGGAGACAGAGTTGAAATCCACCCAGAATTCATTCTCATTTCCACCTTTAGGAACAATTAACTGTAAAAGCAATTACCATACAAAAGAATATATAAACAAATTAAAACATAGTCTGAATTGAGAAGGGCCAGGATGGTCGAAACAATCTCACAGGGTAATGATTATAAATGTATTAAGCCCCATTCACACAGAAAATACCACAATGTTACAATAACCATGCTGGAATTATTGCTGGTGTAAACCCTTTCACACAGAAGGTTAATTTCTGGTAATATGACGGTTTCCTGTGTGAAAAGGTCCAAGCAAAAGACATAAAATTGGCAGTCTTAATAATAGAGGTTCCCAACTTTGACCTTTGTTTAGTTATGCTTCACTGCATAAGCAGGCATTACACTGTGGAGCCTTTCATACACATGTGGCCTAAGGCAGTGAAGGTAATATAACGGTAAAATGTCTAGGGTCTGAGGTGGTCTAACAAAATGCCAGCACTGTGACGGCATTGAAGGAAAAGTACCCTTTCTTACAACAGCCGTCATTCATGAATTACCGCAATATTCCCAGTTTACAGTTCTGTGCGAAAGGGGTTTTAGTCAAATATTATATACCTTCACTGCTTTTAGTGTCTTGGGCCAACAAAGCTTTAAAACCAACATAGAATCATACAATCTAGCATGATACTCAAAATGTTGTTACACAAAGGCTAATAAACAGCTGAAGAGATTGCAGTAAACTTAGCACATGTGTAGGTGTGATTTTACAGTGTTTTGACAGATTTCATTTTACCAATTTTTTTATTGTACACATGCTATCTGAAAATATTCCCAGTTTACAGTTCTGCATGAAAGGGGTTTTAGTCTAATATTATATACCTCCACTGCTTTTAGTGTCATGGGCCAACAAAGCTTGTAAAACCAACATAGAATCATACAATAAAGCATGATACTCAAAATGTTGTTACACAAAGGCTAATAAACAGCTGAAGAGATTGCAGTAAACTTAGCACATGTGTAGGTGTGATTTTACAGTGTTTTGACAGATTTCATTTTACCAATTTTTTTATTGTACACATGCTACCTGAAAATATTCCTGATGATGACATAATTGATGACAAAATATTGAATCCTGTAATGATGGCATTTATCTCAATGCTTGGAGTATGCATTATAATTTTATGCTCCAACAAAACTGATATAGTGTGGGAATTACAAATGTAAAAACAGTATTATTATTTGATGCATACAGTATATAGAAGGCTATACCCAATTATACGCAAGCCAGTATATAATGAACCAAAATCTGGCATGGAATGTATGACACGGTTCACATGGTAGTGAAGCATGTTCAATAAGAACTCATGTGACATTTATAACATTACATGCAATGTGAAACACTCAACCATAGTACAGTCAACCTTCTCATTAACAAACCTTCTATTTTACCAACACTTCAGTCAATGACGTTATTAAAATAATGGCTGATGATGTAATCACCTGAATAATTTACTATCAAATGGAGAATTTAATTACAATAGGTCTGGTTTAAGGTTATGTGTGCCAAGCTCTCACCATGATCGTCACAGAAATTCATTTGTACCAAATGCTATACACTTATT
>JAOTQE010136207.1:0-11872 GCA_025631205.1 Nesometra sesokonis
AGAAATCCCACCATGCCATGCGAACTTCCTGTCCTAATTCTAGCGAACCCGACGCAAACCACAAGTGTGAACGTTCGTGATGCGACATGAACAAAACTGATTTTTTGAGTCGGCCACAGTTAAGCCGGCTCAGGGCCGACGTAACAAGTGTGAAAGGGCTCCTAGTTTAATTTATAGTCAATAATTAAAATTTGTATCTTTTTTAAAAGTTAAGTTTAATTTGTAGATTAAGTAGTAATTAAGATTATTGTTTTGTATTGTTTCAGTACACGGCCTTGAAGAAAAACAACATTAAGTTGAAGCAAGTTTCCATTCTAAAATAATTCTTATCATTATTATTATTATTACTTTGTGTTGAGACCTCGCAAATTTTAAACACATACCAGTTGATAGGTCTCAGAACCACACTGATCACATGTGTACGTGGCAACTGTCATCCGAGGCTTCACTTCTGTTGTACGTG
Source organism: Nesometra sesokonis (assembly GCA_025631205.1). NCBI lineage: Eukaryota > Metazoa > Echinodermata > Crinoidea > Comatulida > Antedonidae > Nesometra > Nesometra sesokonis. The sequence goes on from JAOTQE010136207.1 coordinate 464, forward strand.
TTACGATTCCCTGTATTGACACCAGCTTACCGATCTTCTCAGCCTTTACATCACGTATCGTTGTTGGCTTTTGTAAAGAGGGCACCTTGAAATATACCTCACTATAATGAAAACAAAATTATTGTTAACTCAAGCCATGCCCCATACCTATATTTAATTTACTAAGGCCTTGTGGCCTGTACAGAAAGATCTTTGGTTTGTTATACCAACGCTGCATTCATTTACTAGGAAGCTTTTTGTTACGTATTAGAAGAAAAGTAAGCATGAGGAAGATTTCGCAAATTTACGAAATACGAAAATGGATACATTGCACTTACATTTTTTAAAGTTGCTAAATGTGTTCAAAAATATATCAAATTTTCCACCTACGAATCGTTGATGATCATTCTAAAATATTGACTAACTGTGACAGATATTCAAGGTGTTCTATTCAAATGTTACAAGAATTTGTTATGTTTTTGTTCGAATTTCGTAAAGTTGCAAAACCTCAAAAATGGTCTGGAAAATGATGTCAGTTGAAAGACGGAACTACACTGGAATATAATCGTTTGCTTTTTGTTCACACAAACAATTCGCCTAGTGGAAAACAACCTTTACAACTGGTTGGTTTTTTTTTTTGCTCTGACCCGGAGCCCTAAAACTATCCATCTTATTAAGTGAGAAAGAAGGTGAAAGATTCTTTTTGACTAATGGCTGAAAAGTGAAGATTAAAAATTTTTAAGTTTAGCAGGCTCGGCATGTTTTCAACTAGACATTGTACTCAGCTGTGGGCAAGTTATTGTGTGTGAGAAAATAAGAACCACTGATTTTGTCATCAGACTAGAAAACTTCAAGCACTTGACCTTGGGCCAGTGGAATAATACTTCAGATTCGACCGTAACCACTACCAAACGAACAGTACTTACAATCTACGCATCAGTTCAGGTGGAAACTGATTTTTCGGGTCTCTTTGTTCATTTGGATTCTGTCCACGAATACGATTCTCCATTAGCGTACGATGTTCAATGTAAACATCTAAGGAATCTTTAACAACAGCCTGTTAAAGAGAAAGAAAAGTTATATAATGGTTATGTTTTTCCTGTTACAACTTAATTAGACCTATTTCGGTGCAGATCCAAGTGGGAACTTGAAAAACTCTGCAATAAACTGTGAAAATTGACTCTCAGATATCCAGAAAACGTACCTTGTTTGAAAATTTGCCTGGGGAGAACCTAGAAGCAATCAAATTTGGCAACGTTCGTTGGTAAAATCGTAAAAAACATGAATTTTCCAAAACATTAAAATATAGAAGGCATATAAATTGAAGGAGATTTTGTTGATTTAATGTGGCAAGTATCTCAAAGTTGATAATAGTTTTAAAGAATGATTTATTTTGAGCCTGGTAATACCGGGCCCCACTCAGCGAAAAGAATTACGTTACGGAATAGATTAAGATTGAGAGTTAAGAATCAAAAGTTATTTAAGATAAACAGTGAAGCTAAAAAGGGTTTCATATTTTAGTGTGGATGTATTAGAATGCCCTTTGGCACACTATTTGAAGTGCCTGGAAAGCGTCGCACAAACAATTGCACATACTGACAATAGACCTGAAAGTAAAATGGATACTAACAACAGACCTGAAAAATGATGCTGTTAATGTGACTAAATAACAATGACATGGCAATACAATGGTTAAGTACCCTGGAGTGACTAACCAAAATGACCACTTAACTTAATAAAGTACTTTATACTTACAGATTCACAAATTGGGCCCACCCAAGGAACCTTTCACTACCCATGGTAGATATATGAATCAGAAGGCTCTTTTGTTATTTATGATTTTATTCTATTTTAAAGATTATTATCACTCAAAAATGACCAGAAACCGACAACTTTTTTCATATTTTCAACTGAAAATTACCAAAAACTCATCAATACTAATGTTGAAATTAAAGGGCAGGTTCACCCAAAAAATTACTATTCATTATGTTTTAGTTGATCATAAAAAGTGTATTCAGCCCTATTCAGAAACAGGGCTGAATATACTTTTCATGATAAACTAAATCATATAAAATAGATAATTTTCTTTGGGTGAACCTGTCCTTTAACTTGCTAATTATCAAAGTTAAAAGCTTGAGAATACAAATTTAGTGTATTAAAAATGGCTTAATAAGATTTGATGATAAATAATATAGAGGCCTCTAGCCTTGTTGATGTTTTTACATCTTAATTTGTAATTGGCAATTATAAACATTCAAATAAAAAAATATCTTTCATTCTGATGATGATATACTGTTGAAATATTGAATCCTGACACAATGGCATTTATCTCTTACTTTGATATTTAATTTACTGAAAACTGAACTTACATCTTTGTCTTTATAGTCAGGTAGCATTTCTTGAATGGCATCTGCGAATATCTTGACGTAGCGACATGTGTTCTCTGCGATTGCTTCAGCAAGGTCGGCATCATGTTCAGTAACATCATCCAATTCTATCGTCATAGCAACCTCCTCTCGATGAGCAATTTTGGTCTGAATTTAATGATATTACATATTTTCGAAATATAAATTGATATGACTATTTATGTGTTTTAACTGTTTTAGTTTAGAATTAAAAAAAAAAAGTAAATATAGCATTGCAAGCTACAGTCGATACTACGATGAGACTGCAAAATTTGAAAAAAAAAAAAAATGTTATACAGTAGTAATCCTCATTCGTCCACTATACAAAAATAACAGAAATATGACATGAATCTGTCATACACAATAAAAACTGTGAATTGCACAAGACTTAGACAAATTAATTACATGAAGAATTAATCATTATAAATTACTATTAATATTAATTACAGAAAACTTTAATGAACTTTAGAATACTGTAATTGATAATATATTACAAGCGCAAATTACATTCTTAGCATTGTCATGTCACACGATACAAACTTTTAATCTATTTACTAGTAGTTTCGGACCAAACTAGGCCTAGAGGTAGGCCAAAAAATTGGTGTTTACCTTGATAAACTTAGACCGATTAAAAAAAACCAAATACATGCGTTTTCTGGATCAATTTATGAGTATGTAAAATTTGATAAAGTATTTAACATTACAACTTGTAATTAACTTAATTAAATTTTTTTAAAAATTTAAACGCAACCCAGTCGGTTGACACAGTAACATTTATGGTGCCGCCAAGAGAAAAAATAGACTTAACTTATTAACAATCTCTTTAAATTTAATTTCAACTAATTTTGAGTTTAAGTGGCAACCACTTCCACAAAAGTATTTGGGCTATTAGCAAAAATACACTGAACACCTCAAATATATTTTGGAAAAATTATGCGATTACATTTTTGAAAAATTATGCAATTACTGAGACTACAGCATGTGGTATAATGTGGCAGTGCTTGGTATTTTGGAGGACCCTGTTGCTTTGTTGTGGAAAACTTGAGTTGACTTGATCTCTCCATCACTGCTAAAAGTAAAACAAATTTCTGCGCATGTATTTATCATTCCCTGGTTTATTTATTATGATGTAAATATATCTACTAGGCCTAAGCCTACTTCCATATTTAAAACACATACCAGCTGATTTGCATATTTAAATATTTTACCACCACTTTTTCCAGCATCCGTGTAAAACTCTGCCAAGAACTGTCTGGCTGTTTCTGTGGGAGACAAACAAAATTATGAATGATTGGTAGTTTTCCTATTTATAGGCCTAGCCTAGGCGAAAGGCTTACTTAGGCTAACCCTAGGCTCTATGCTCATACTATTTAAACATAAAACTAGGCCTATAGGTCTAGGCCTAGGCTGTGCCTACTAGGCTAGGCCTAGGCCTAGGGGCCCTCTCTGTCGCGGAAGCATTGTTGTCCGCAAGAAAACAAAGTCACAATGATCAGACTTTGAATTAAAAAAAAACACTTTACGAACCTTTATCATCAGCATAATTACGTGGTGCCATTTTGTACTAATTAAATACTAACACCAAGTCTCTAAAATTAGTTGGTAGTCTAAAATGCAGTAAATTAGATGGAAAAAAGTGAATGCCGTATAAGATACAAGTGAACTGCGAAATTTCTGTATACAAACATTGGCGCGAATATCGTCACGTGTGGTAATCCTGCTGAATGGATTTTAAATATTATAGATGGCGCTATATACATTTTTGGGAACTAGCTTTCCAGTCGATCGTCTTTCAGGTTACGCGAACTGACACCATGGAGGAAAATACTATAATTATTTCCTCCATGGTTACACCAACGTCATGATAGTTTGTAAACACATAAATGTGGCTTTCCAAACAGCTGATAGTTACGAATTTTAGCATAGGCCGACATGTAGTGGTAATGACCTATTTTTAGACGCGGAAAGCGTCATAAACAGCTTTTCAAAAATGTCTGTCTATCTGTCTGTCGGTCTTGTCACCTACGTTTGTCACTATTTGCGTTTTGTTCTTTCCATATATAATTTCTGATAACCAGAATTGTATGGGTGTCACTTTAAATATCTACGAGATATGAAGCAATCAACTGGTAAACATTAACATTAAAATTGAATTAAAATATAAATACACTTTTAAATGCTTACTTCCTTATTAAAACTGTATACAATATATGATTTTTTTGTTTCTGGAATTGCGAATAACGCCTCAGGCTACTACACTCAGCGACTTTTTTCGCGTAGCCGCAGAATTTTTAATGCATAGCAGATGATGTTAATAATAGGCCTAGCATAAAAGCACAGAACCGATTCATTCGATCATTGATCTTGCTTGTATATTTTTGGATCAGTAGCCGCACTTTATTCAACATTGTAGCGGTTGTAGGATAGGGATACTAGCCCGGTCTTATTGTCGGATCGACTTGTTATTTAATACATTTGGATATATACATACCAAAAATAATTAATAGACTTTTCAGTTACGTGACGCGTCAAATTCTTTCCCTGTGATCTGGACTCTTGACAACAGATGGTTAATCTTTTTCGCCATTATAACGACCCCGTGTTCTGTTTTTATCAAAATGATAGGTTTGCAATGCAATAGAGTATACTGTAAATGCATATTTCTAACAACACACACAATTTCCCAAACTCAAAAATTAACCTCCTCTAAAACACTTGTCCGAAGTTAAATAGGAACCACTGTCTAAAAAAACCTTAGCAAATTAAGGTTGAAATTTCAATTCAGCGTGAAAGGATATAGCTGGATATTGCGATTGGAAAAATTGTTGGATTCACCTCAAAGTCAGAAATATGTCCAGTGAACTTTAAAACCACGGGACTTTCTCAGTTAACAGCTCTCAATTAATTGTTGATGTAAATTAAATCAGTGATACAGGGGCGGATCCATGATCCACCGAAAGGGGGGGGGGGCGCACTTTTCCACTCCGGGTGGGCGTGGTTGCCAATTACTTTCTGTTTGGTGCTCTTGAACTCTGACCGTACGTATTTTTTGTTTTCATGGTGAATTTTGAACCCGGCACACCTGACCCCCTAAATCCGCGCCTGTGATATGCATACTGTAGTTCAGGTCAATCAAATGGATTGTAATTGTATTAATTAAAAAAAATAATGAATCTTACTTACAATTTCATTATTATTGATTATTAATAAAGCTGATTAAGAAACACATTAAATAAATGTAATGCAGAATCATTATTCTTCTTATTGGTCATGATTTATTATCAAACATTTTTCTATAGAAACACACACCAATCTAATAATGTCATATACACATACATTGGATCGCACAAAAATCCTACAAAGATTTCATGATCTTGAATAAATGTTTGTCGCCCTCTATTGTCAAAAAACTATCTACAGTACTGAAAAGCAATAAAAAAAATCTTTGATAATATTGAATAGCCCAAAATAAGTGAACTACTAATTTAAGTAAATAATAAGTAGAGATGATATTTGGTAACTAAAGAAACATGATGAACAATCACTATAAATGAAAATAATTTAGTTTTGGTTAGAGCAACAATAACAATAAATAAGTTTAAACTTACATAAACCCATATAAAAACAAATTTAAAATTGTTTCATAAAAAATAAACATAATGTGATGTAAATCAATAATATTGAGTAGGCCTAGGCCTCTTAAGTTTTATTTTATACAAATTTAGAATTTGAAAGGCAAATTTTACTTTAAGGGGAAAACAGTTGAAGAATTAAAACTATATTATATCTTGTATAAAGCTGAGTTAATAATAATGTGCACATAAAATATATTTATCTGAGGTAACACTACTGGAACAATTAGCAATTTAGTACTGCAAATACTATTAATATTAGGGTATTTATTAAATATTTTTACAGTGTAATATATTAAGTATGTATTCTCTATTGAATAAAGAATGAGCATAACATATACAATTCACTAAACCCAAAATGAACCCATTACTCCAAAGGGTTATAGACAATCATGCCCACAGTTGATGATCAGGCCCTGGGCCCGATCATCCATTACAATGGGCCCGATCATCTTGGCGTTGATCATCACTGAGCCTGAACACCATTTGAATGATATGTGAGTCAACAGAAATATGCTAATTTATGGCATACTATAACAATTTTTAACATATTTTTGTAAATAAATGAACAATTAAATAATTATATGTTCAAAGTTTTGGATTTAGTAATATAAAAATGACGTTTGGAATGAGATTTTAATAATCGTTGAGTTGTGCCCGATTGTCCATACGATCATGGGCCTGTTTATCTCTATATGTGGGCCCGATTGTCCGTGGGCTCGATCGCCTGTCACCCCAAAACCTATCCAACGTAACTTACTAGTCTTTACTTGGATGCTATCATAATACACACTGTATAACATTCATTTCAGGCTTATATATGCTGAAACTGTATAAGTTCTACTAATAATTACTATATACATTTTATAATATAATATTGTACATCTCAAAGGCATTAGTTATTTGTCTAGTTGAAATTTAGATTTATACAAATAGAAGTAGAATTACTAAGCTAATATACAAAATAAGGCATTGCAAATACAAGGTGATTGAGTATTGGAATGAATATTAAGAAAACCACACACCACTTTTTAAGAACACTTAGTTAACAATAATCAAACTTGCCTAAATTTTAGATTTGACCTATGCAAGTTTCATTTTATATACAGTATGAGGCATAACTCAGTCCAGAATAGCAAATTTATTTGAAAAAAACTTTGAACCCATATATGGTAATAATATTTCTATTTTTGGTAATGCTGTGACATCAGATGCCCTTATATAGGCATGTCAAAGTTTTTTTTCAAAAAAAAATTGGTAATCTGGACACAGCCTCACAAGCAAAGACAAATTTGGTGTTGTAGATAAATACTAAACTAGTATGGTAATTAAACCACAAAACCAAAATACATGGCTATCTGCTAAACTTCAACACCACAAAACTACAATGATAATATTAAAGACCCCAAGACGTCTATTGTCATAAAAACAGTCCATTTCAGTATGAATATATTTGAATATCTATTATAATCTGTGTACACAGTGTTATATTACTATTAAAATTGAATTTTTGTAAAAAAAATTGAGTTTTGTGTGTCAATTGTTACGCCTTGGAAACGAAAAATGTCACCCCAATGACGTCATTGACGTCCAAGTCATTGACACCACGGTCAACCATCGAGCGCAAAAATGTAAACAAACCAGACAGTACGAACGTAATCGCAGTAATTGCCGGGGTCAATCTATCTTCGTTTGAAGAGACTGATGAAGAAATAACAGGGCACAATGCTTACCTATATGAACCAGTGTATGGTGTGCACTGTCTATAGGTTTTATATAGGCACTAAAATATACCGTTCTTAATGAATTACTTTTGCGTTTGTTTTGGCCCTACCACAAATATCTGCATAACCATAGGCCTCTATGAGAATTCCTATATACTCTGTAATATTAATAGCAAAGGAGGGTGAAAAATCTATGAGAATCAAAATTATATCATTAAAATTTTTCAATAAACACAATTTTCACTGGTAAATTGTAATTTTAACCAGTAAATTTTTTATGCCTAAAACCATACTTGGAAGAACACTGACAAGGTATAATTTTTGTCATAAATTCTAGAACAATTATAAAAAACATAATTTCACCGAATGGAATGTAATTTTGAACATAACCTAACTACTAATGTAATCATATAAATAACCTTTATCAAATTTGTATCAAAATGTATATTTTTTTTTAAATTTTGCAAACATTTTTTATGCAAGCTTGAGAAGCTATTAAACTAAACAACCAAAAGCAGAAGCTCACTTTAATTAACTTCATATTTTTTTAGTTATTGTAATATATTTTTATATCAAACTAAAAATCTAACTTCTTACTTGGAAATCAGTATAAATTAATAAATAATATGTTAATACAATTAAATCATAAACGTATTATTGTTTGTTTGTTTTGTTTTATTAGCTAGCAAACAATAAACTAACATCTGTGTATAAAATGTGCACATATTTTGAAATTTGACATTCTTAATGAAACAAATTGTGTAATATCTCCACCACTATCCGAGTATATGCACACAACCAGCATTGGAGTGGTTTTATTGAAACAGAAACCACTCAAGTAAGAAAGTATAATACATACTCAAGAAATTAGATACATGCCATCGTGACAGGATTCACCATTTCAACATGAAATATGTTGAAATATTGAATCCTGTCACGATGACGTGTATCTCATTGCTTGGAGTATGTATTATGCTTTCTTACTTGAAGTTTATTAGTGGACATTTTGTATTTTGAAATAAACCATTTAACACAGTAGTTTTTGTACTCTGGTATAAGCTTATGACAAGCTTGTGACACTGTAGCTTGATGACTAACATGCTTGCCTACCAAGCCCGAGGTCCCGGGTTCAACCATGACTAAGTGCTAGGATTATTCTCAAAACAAGGCCTTTGTCTAAGCTAAATTCATCTTGCTTATGTAAGTTATTATACAACAAATCCAGTAGAACCTCTATAAAGGGGACACATTTGGGACCAAAAAATGTCCTTTTATGAGAGGTGTTAATAAATATATTTCCAATTGTATCGGTTGAATTATCTCCTGAAACCCTTTAAGCTGCATCCCGCATCCTATAATGGGGCAATTAACTGTCTCAGTATGCACAAACATATGATGCTTTTTCCAATGCTGCCCTCTATAATGAAAACTTCTTTCATAATTTATTAGTAGAAAAATAACCATTGCTAAATTACAATTTTTCACCTGAATGTTGCTATATTTTGTTTATAGATAAAGGCAGGTGGATATAAATATCACTTGGTGACCTGGGACAGTTTGTGCAGGGCTTCAAAGGGTCCCAAAGAAAGGGTTTTACTGTATATAAATTTAACATAATTAAAAATATTGTCATTATATTGCCTACAAAGTACTGCATATGTACATAATATATAAGAGTAGGGTATATCGTATACATAATATACAATCAATTGGGAATTATATCTTTCTAACATATATATTATATAAATATAACATAATACTTTTTTGTATGGGTATACATAATATATAATCAATTGGATATTATATCTTTCTTACATATATATTATATAAATATAGCATTATACTTTTTGTATGGGAAAGGTTCCATCAAAGACCTAATACATACACAGTACTGTACATAATGCACATGGGAATGGAAGACAAGGTATTCTCTGACAGTGATGGTAGTTTAAAAAATAACTTTTACGTAATTTGCAAAACATTAATTTATATAAATATAAGTATTTTTATTAAGTAATTGTAATATTGTTAGCTATATAAATATATCGTCAGGTTTACAGTTAAGACCTTTTTTAACCTTTGGTCATTTAAAATTTTCAAGGTTCAAATAAAATTGCAGATTCTGTCATCTAATCACGATACATTAATTATATTAATTTATTGCTTGTAACATGTCTTAATATTTTAAAATTTAAACATTTACTTGCCTTTTTTGTAAGCATATTATGTATGGAAAGGTTGAGGGCTTCATACAACGTTAGTTTCTAACCCTTGACCACAGTCTACTTGAATTTAAGGCAAATACATGAAATGAAAGAATAATAAAGAAGACACTAAGTATAAGATTATATAAAAATATTAAATTAAAAACAATGTAATTGTCTTCTTTTTTTTTCAATTATACTACACATATTTTGACACACTGCATGTTTTCATTGTTAATTCATATAATCATTTTGGTAGAAGTTTGTCCATCTTTTTCCTTCATTTCTTATTTTTGCCATTTTTAAATGTGTTGCCTTTTGTGCTTTCTTATTTTACCTACAGTACTGGCTATGTTTGAGGGACAACACCGAGGCAGGTCAAAGTGTCTCTGGAACACTTATGGAACATGCTGATTTTATGGGAGATTGCAACCACTGGAGGCAACACTGGTTGACTTTTGTCAGAGGATGACACCAATGATGAACATCATTTTAATCTTCTGTAGCTTTTTGTTACTGGCTTCATTCTGCTTTTTGTACTAGCTTTATTAGATGTCATCTTAGCTATTTTCTCATATTGTCTTCTTTCAGATTTCGTTTATATTACGCTACTCTATTCTGTGTTCCTTTTTTACTTCACCCCTGTTTTTTGTGTTGCTGATTTTTGTTTATTCATGTTTGTTAGCATCTGACTGATGTATGATGTTAAAAGGTCATCCATCTTATAACCCTAAAAACAACAGAAACATAAGCGGGTTATTCAACTATTATATGAATTCAATCAATAAATTAATCCAAATAAAACATACCAGTCTGAATATGTCCACAAAGAATTAGACAGAGAAAAAATAAAGCCACATTACTATACAGCAAACTCTTGCAAACCCAACCATGCTTTAAATTGTCCATTTGGGGGGGGGGGGCCGGGTTGTTAGAGTTCCATTCAAGCCCAGCACACGGTTCAGGAATTTTGCTCAGCAAACTGTCTTGCGATACGTTTTGCTTTCAGTGTGCATATGAGGAGGGTGCGAACGCACCCCCTCGAGACGCAAAAAAGAAGCAATAACAGAACTGTAGTTGAATCACGCGCACATCAAAAGCACAGAAAACGTAGAAAATAACTTTTTTTCCCTTTTTTTTAGCTTGTCAAAATAAAAACCGGCTACGCCTACTCGGATATGAGAAGATGTGCCCCACCCCTTTCACTGAATCCTGGATCTGCCCCTGGAGTAGGTACATTTTATCAAAAACACACCCCTCTTGAAAAAAGCTGGTGACGGCCCTGAATTGGTTGTAATTGAGTTTCATTAACTGTAAGGCAATTCTAGTTTGAATAGGGTAATAGAAAGGTATGTTACGGCACATTTTGGTAAATTGCACATTTTGGTAAATTACCAAAATGTGCCGATAGTGAACCTATACCTGACGGGATCAACTGTTACCAAAATGTGCAGTTAAAAGTGGA
>JAOTQE010136218.1:0-11871 GCA_025631205.1 Nesometra sesokonis
GAAGTTGATGCAGCACCAGCTACGCTGATACGCCTCACACTGTTATAAATAATATTGTGTTTAAGCTCATGAGTATTAATTGTTGTACTTGATACAGGGAGTTTCTTTTGTACCATTAAATGCTGGGCCGATGGCCATATGAACCTTATCTGATAGCCTTAATACTCATTCTTAACTGAACCTGGTAGCACGTCAGAGTTTAGACGTGACATTAATTATAGTTCCTTTGTAGCATTCAAACAAATTTTCCTTACTGAAAAAATTAAGTAATCAGTCTTTATTGTGTAATTATTATGTAGTGATACCTGTAGAAAAATTGCATTTGGATACAAAAAGCGCTACCACCAATAAACATCAACAATACAACAAAAAGACTAAGGACCCGTTTCTACTGAAAACACACAAAATAATCAAATAAAATAAATCTGTATTTTTATGAGTGTCTTTCAATCTGCCTGCGTTGCAACTTATTTTTCCCCTCAGTGAAATTGGTTAAATCCCCACCACCCTGATGATAATTACATCACCATTAGACATAAAAGAGCTATTGATTTTGGGCCGAGTTGGTTAGACTATACAGTATCTTTATCTTTACATTAGTTCTCCACTAAACATGAACGAGGGGAATAGCTCTGTGGATTTTGTCAGTCAATGTAAACATTTGTCTCATGAGATATCCTATTAAAGCCTGTTTTCCTGTCGATCGTAAATCCCCAAAACGGAGATTTCAAACGGCGTTTTCGATCATTAATTTTGAAAAATGACAATTTTGACAGGAAAAAGGGTCACTCTCGGCATTAATCCAGACAACAAAAGTCAATGATTTGAATCGTCAAACTTAAACCGAGTTCAACTTTGACGATTTGGATCATTAAATTGGGTGCTCGGGAGGCAACCGCCCACAGCAAGAATTTAGAATTTGGAAACGCCCCATTGCAAAAATAAAAGGTCGCGAAATGTTCCAAATCTTGAAATTTTGGGCTTTACCGTATAAGAAGGTCGACTGTACAAGAAATGTAAACTGTCAATAAAATTAAAACATATTCGAAATGTCATTGCTTTGGGTGGATACGGTGGTAAAATGAGTGTGTGAACACAGCTTAATGAGTTTAACAGTTCAAAAATAACACATTTAATCTCAACATGAAATTTACTCCCTCCTCTCCCTTGGGATTCAGCATAAAAAGTAATGTTTAAATATTCAGAAAATGCAAAATACATTTGCCATCTGAACTAAGTTTTTACTATTAATAGAAAATGTTTAATGCATTAGGCTTATGTCTGCCAATTTTTTTTTTACTATATACCTTTTGATTTCTTGGCCATAACCCAGCATTCATGCTACAAATCAACACAATTTCCAATGTTTAGAGGCCATTTTAATCATATTTTGCTCTATTTATGTTTTCTTTAAATTCATCTCATGAGAAATCTGCTTACAGTATGCATGAGAAAATAATGCGTGAGATTATCATTTAAAATGGGTGGCACACACAAGACTCATCATGCGTGAGAGTTTCCATGTATAGTGTGCAACCCATTTACTGTACTGAACTATAAATAAATTCAGCATCGACTTCGAAATCTGTATTAAATTCCTGGAGTCTTGTAATCAGGATATTACTGAAAAAAAGAAACAATTAACATTTTCATCATATTTAAATTTTTAGAAATAAATATTACATACCAATTTTTTTGGAATGATCCGACGTTTTGGTCTCTGACTCGCCATGCTTTATATTCCAATCATTATAAGGTAAAAATCCAAGATAAAATATCCTAAACAATTAAAAAAAATTGTATTATTACGATGAAGGGTGTGGTCCAAAATATAGTGGGTTTAGCAAACATGAAGATGAACGCGAGGTTTTTAAAATATTAATTTTAACATAATAAATTTAAAAGTGTATCAATAATTTAATACGCTGCAAAAATAATGTGTAGGGTTAAACAGACTACAACAATCAATGCAAGATAAAGTTGATATGCCCAAATATTTAGTTTACTTTTGTGTAAAGTGAGACTAGGTGATAAAGGGGAAAATAATTCCCAGAGTAGCAGCAGGACGTATCTTTGAACCCTGTGAACTTTGGTTTGTGTACAGTAAACAAATTAGAAAAGACCAAACAAAATGCAGGCTTTTTTGTGATGTAAAAATGCTTAAAATCAACGCAATTAAATTTGGCAAGACATACAAACGGTTTATTTGTTAGTATCCTAAATGCTTTAAAATGTCCTTCTTTTTACACATTCTGTCGTTTTCATCGTCCCTATCCCACCACCGGCTTGAACGTTTGCCAACAATCCACACGAAAAAAACACAAGACACACGTCCCTCTACACAACCGCAAACACAACAAAATGCCTCTCAGGCCAAGCCTGGTAATTGGTTCGTCCCTTTAAAAAATTGGCCAAGCCGAGGGAAGACCGGTTAGTTTATTGTGTCAAAACTACTTAGCAATGATGATAATTTGCCAACATCTGTGTGAAAGTTACCTCACTTACATCCAAAAACCCAAGTGTTACAGCATGTCAATAAACTTCCTCCAAATAAAACGAAAAACTTCGACAGAAAATTACTGTTTCTGAACAAAGAAAATCAAATTTAGTGCATGTGCTCGGAAGCACTGCGCATTTACCCACACAGCGCCACCACCACAATAATAAACAGCATGGCGGTGGAACCGGTAACGAAAATAATAAGATTCTTCCACTTTGTTTCGTTTATCACTGTATGCTCATCGTTTACAGATGTCGTAAATGAAGAGCTACTTATTAAACCATTGCCATCTGGGAATGTATATGCTCACTTTCAGTTCACAACTAAATGGGATATCGATATTTTAAGAGGAGAGAAATGTAAGTTTGTGCTAGGCCCCTAAGATTCAGATGTTTAGTGGATAATGATAGTCACCATAGGCAGAGAATGATACGATTTTAAGCGGTTATAAAATATGGTGTGTGTGACAGGAAGTGATCATTAGGCCTAGCAAAGAGTATCACATTTAAATTGTAATGTTACTTACAAATATAAAGTTTTAGCAGCCATAGATCTGTAATCTTGTCAAATTGTTACATTGGAAGCAGATTTAAAGTTTTCTTATGATAAACCAACAAATAAATTTGTTTATAATTTTAATTTAATGTTTAAGCGCTATATAAATATGACAACATTAACATTAACATTAATTTTGTATATATCATATGAATGATGCCAGTAGTACTAGCTCTCAGCTTATGCATAGTTACATACCACCCCTCCCTTCATTTGGTAAAATTTCTATATTATCTTACAATTAAACGGTAGATTAATTTTAGATTAAATTCATTAAATAATACACAGATTAGTTTAATGCATTTTTAATGTTCATCTAATGACACTCACCTGTGTTCTAATAGTTCCATGCTCGTATATTGTTGTTGAGACATTAGGAAAGGGCACTTATTAAATGCTAATTATTATTTGTTAGGCATTTTTTTAAATATCTGTGATGTGAAAAGCAAGTGTGAATGTCAATAAAATGCTAACCTGGATGAAAAAAAAACAAGGAAAAAGATGTATAAGCAATATGATGACCTATATAAATTTATTTATTTACTGTTTCTTTTTCAGTGGCTCACTATAACTTTTTTCCAAAGACGCTTGGACAAGTCATAAACAAATACTCAGTACAAGAACTACATCTGTCGCTGACACAAAGCCTTTGGCGTACCAATGAATGGGGTTACCCGGCAGTCTCTGCTCCACCAGGGGCTGAAATATGGGTGTGGTTTAAAAAGTCAACAAAGAAGTATGATTGTTCTTTTCCAATTTTTTGCTACACATATATTTGAAAAGTTAAAAAAACTACATGAGAATTTCTGATGTCTCTTACTATAAATAAAATTTAACATTTTGTTTTCATCAGTTACAATCTAAAATCACATTAAATCATTATCAAATTTTATCAGTTGAATGAATGAATGAATAAATGAATATAAATTTATATCAAGAATTTATATAAATTTTGAAGTATTTTATATTTCTGTCACATGGCTATCAAAAGTAAAATATATAAAATATCCTAATAACTAAATCCTAGGATTTAAGCAAGGACCATGTCTCCAGTGCCCTTTCAATTAACCTTGGTGCCTTAAAAAATTGACTTTTACTGTAGCCTTGGCTCTTGGTTTTCCAAATTTTTAGCAGCCCTTTTTATGCCTGTAGTGCTCTTCAAAATGCCCTACAAAGCTGAAATATGAAACCTGCTCTACCTAAACGTACCTTACATTCCACCTGTAAAATAGATAATGCACAATATAAAAAAACCATTTACACAAATTTAAATTATATTTTTTATTGACAGCATTGATGAAGTCTGGTCTGGATTAGTGAACGCCCTATCAGGACAATTTTGCGCCTCCCTCAATGTCATTGATGCTACTAACAGTGTCCAACCACAGTTGTCATTTAGACCTGAAGGGATTGTGCCGGGTGAGCATAGTTATTTCCCTTGACATGGTTGTTGCCACCGACAGTGACAAACCCAAATTGTCATTTAGGTCTGAAGGAATTATACCAGATGAGTACTGTATAGCTATGTCACTTGACATGGTTGTTGCCACCGACAATGACAAACCTAAATTGTCATATAGGTCTGAAGGAATTATACAAGATGAGTATAGCTATGTCACTTGACTTGGTTGTTGCCACCGACAATGACAAACCTAAATTGTCATTTAGGTCTGAAGGAATTATACCAGATGAGTATAGCTATGTCACTTGACATAGTTGTTGCCACCGACAATGACAAACCTAAATTGTCATTTAGGTGTCCAACCACAGTTTTCATTTAGACCTGAAGGGATTGTACCAGGCGAGTAAAGCTATGTCACTTGACATGGTTGTTGCCACCGACAATGACAAACCCAAATTGTTGTTTAGGTCTGAAGGAATTATACCAGGTTAGTCTTGGTTCAACGATGATTCGGTTTAATTCATGAAAAGACAATCAAAAGGCACCCATTGCGTTCCTTAGTAGGTGGATCGCTATACCTTTCTGATGCTTGGATCACCTTGGTAAACACTTCAATGTCACATGATTTCCCACAATGATTTTGTGGGCATATAATTTTAGTAAATTTAGTAGTTTAGTAAATATAATATAGTTTTAGTTGTATGTGCTTGGCTAATCCACTCAAAAAGGGTTGAATATGCATGTAGGACATTTACCAGTAGATTCATAAAGTTTAGGCCTTTAAGCAATCGACTGCTAAAACACATGGTTCGTGGTTATCTAGCCTAGCCTAATTCTCTCACCATTGCCATTAAATAGTAGTAGGCCTATTCGTGGTTCGAAAATGAGAAACTTTGATTGGTTGACTCTGTGGCCTAATAATATTCCGATATATTATTAATTGACCTAAATGCGATAATTTTTTACCTTTGACACGAGGTCAACCTTGATCTTGCTTTTGGTGCTTTTTGTCTTCTTTATTGCAATTTTTTAAATGTTTATGATATCATTTCTAGATGACTATCCTTCTGATTCTTCAAGACTCCTCCGCTATGCAGCTTTACCAAGAGAGAACGTATGCACTGAAAATCTTACACCATGGAAGAAGCTGCTGCCCTGTCATTCAATGGTATACACTGTTAGAAGAGCTACTCCATATGAGGCTAGTCATGGCAAAACCACCAAGTTTTTGCACTGGAAGTTTTTGACAAATAAGCAAATAAACAACAAAAAATATAAACAAATTCAAAGGAAATTTTTGTATATTTTATGCAATAACTTCAGTTATAGATGTCTGATTTTGATGAGCAACCCTTCATTTTAAAACTTGCGAAAAGTATAATATGTTTTTAACAATAACTCAGTTTTCAATTTTCCTACAACTCGGTGGTTTTGCCATGACATGCCTCTTATGAATTAGGGGAGTGGGGAAGGGCTGGGAGTCAAACTTAAAGTAAAGTGGTAGGTGGAGATCGACCTAAGGATAGAGAGGAGATTCGGTCAACTTAAGGTGTGTGGAATCCCTTAGACCTAATAGGGGTGGAGGTCAACATTAAAATGGAGAGGAGAGGTATCAACCGTAGAACAGAGATAGTGTAGCATTTAAACTTCAAAAAGAGAGGAGACATAGTTAACCTTAGAATAAAGAGGTGGTATGATAAACATTAAAATAGAGGGGAGGTGTGTTCAGATTTAAAATATAGACAGTTTTTGGTCAAATATAATGAGAGGGTTATAATCAAAACCTAAAAAAAAAATGGTATGAACTTTAAATAGAATGGTGTGGTGTAAGCTTTAAAATAAAGTGGTATGAGTTCAACCATGCATTGCAAAGGGCTGGAATGGAAAGATGGTCATTAAACCATAGAAAGCAGAGTTGGTGGGGATCAACATAACAATGGAAAAGGGAACATTAAAATGGAGAGATGGTGGAGTTAAGCATAAGTTCATTTTGAAGTAAAGTGCCACTAATTAGTTTAACTGTGTCTTTTAATACACTCGGTATGTTTTATTTGATTACATTATTAATACAGTATATTTTGAATGTTCATTACTAACTGAAGAAACTTTTTAAAAATAATAAAATATTTTAAACTTTTTTTCTAGGCTGGCTTAGGTACCCTGTTTCAGGCCACCCAGCTCTACAATGCCAACTACCACTCACTCGCGGTTCACGTTCGTCCAGTGTGTCGTAATAGGACTTGCTCTGAGTCATCACTGGAGCTAAGCCAATCACTTGCCGTTGTTATGGATCCCACGCTCAACAAGCAGCAGAAGTCCGCAGGCTGGTCATTCAGGACACTGTTTGGAAAGACAATTCAAGGAGGCTGTCCTCTTGCAGAAACGAGTGTGGTTATGGTTGATGTTAGCATGAATTCTGTAAGGGATGTGTCCAGACTATTAAATTTTCTTTGACAAAAAAACTTTCATAAGCCCAAATATGGTAAAGACACGCCTATTTATGGTTATGATGTGATGTCATCATGACCATATATAGGCATATCAAAGTCTTGAGAGGGGAGCAGACCTTGTGTTAATTGAGAGACTTATTGGTCTTGGGTATGAAACAATATAGACAGGAGCAATGTAATTGCAAAAATAGAGTAATTATAACCACAAAATCGCAAAAAAATAGCATTTTTACAGTATTTTATTTTATAATTTACATATTTAAAAATCATTTGTAAAATTTAAAATAAATATTATTTTGCATATAAATATTGGCATTATATTATAAAAATTGTTATTTCTAAATATTTATATTTCAGACTTCTAATCTGATAAAGCTTTCTCCAGACCCAACTGAAGAAATATTTACAACTCGTGGTGGAGACAGTCGTAAGTATGCTGTATATGATCTCCATAATCAACCAGGGAAGTTTAACCTCGATGCAAAGATCCAAACAAGCAATAAACATGGTAGGAATTGCTTTAATTAAAAATTTTAATTAACCTTAAAGCCTCAATAACACTAGAACGTGAATAACATTTCAAGGAGTAAATTGTACTACTCTTTTTGTACTTGGATTCAATGTTAATTTTCTTTAAGCTTGTAATATCAAGTATTTATTGGACAGTAGCAAGACAGTGCCATTGATTATTATTGAATTATTCTGTTTTAACCGGTTCAATATTATATAATGTTGAACTGTGCGTTGTTCAATATTAGCCGATGACGTCACTTCAAGCAAGAGAAGTGTTTTTATGATGTAATCGCACAAGTGCACAAGAAGAGCTAGGCCTTGTTAAAATTTGGCCTTTTGCACAATTGACTACCTATTGTTGATTTCAAAGAATTGCTAACTAAGAGAAATCAACAATAGTTGCTATTATCAATTTCACGAATATATGAGATGAGGGCATCGATTTTAATTTTTAAGACGTAGGCTAGCTAGGACTAGGATAGGCCTTGGTCGCCGGTGGAAGGCCTAGGCTAAACTCTGACAAATCCGTATTTATAAGTAAGCTTTATTGTAATATTGAATGCCCATTTTTTTCGAGCAAGTACAATATTTTTCGGTATCCCCTCAAAGGCATTCAATATTATTTAATTATTATTCAGTTAAGCTGTTTTAACGGTTCGATATTATGTGGGATTGAACCATGCATGACTAATATTCAATCCCCAGGTGAGAATTGTTTTTCTGTAAATGGCGAACACATAAGTAGGGTTAGCCTATGCCTAACCACCAATTAAATTTATCTACTGGTCTTGATTGTAAAAAATTACTAATTAATAAAGATAGCCATAATACTATAGTCATAAATGTACAAGAATTGCTGTTACTGTGTTTCTGGAATATCTCCAAGAGAGAATATAGATTTTAATTTTGAAGACGTAGCTACCTGTAGGTCGCCAGCGAAAGGCCTAGGTTAAGCTAGGCTCAGGCTAGGCCCTGACAACTCTGAAAACTTACAAGTAAACTATTGGAATAATAATTCAATTATATATTAATTTCTATTTTCGGGAATACTGAAAAATATTGTACTCGCTGTGGCAAAATATTGAACTCGTATTCAAGCTGTTCAGTATTTTGCCACAGCTTGAACAATATATTCAGTATCCTCCTAAAAGCCATATAATATTATATTAATAAGAATACTAGGTATTTTTTTGTGGTTTCATATAATCTCAACCGAATTCCTTATATGAGAGTGGCACTTAGCTCAGTTGGTTAAAATGGTGGTAATCGCTGTCTTGTCTGCCGAACCGAGAAGACTCGCTGGTCCGTGGATCGATTGGATAGTATGGCACTCTTCTTGTGTTTCTGCTGGAGCATTGAAATACAATTTAATAGTGCACCATCGTTTGGATGAGATGTTAAGCTGTTGGTCCCATGCACAACATGGCTCATGTGCATGTTAATGAATGCAGTACATTCTTCGAAAAAGAGTAGAGGATTGTCTGCTGGTGTACTGCTCAATCACCACCAAAATGACCCCACTGGAAATAAGTTTACTTGGTGTCTAAATAAATCAAATAAAATCTTATCACTTTCCGGAGTGTCTGCTATCTTACTCCTGAAGACGATTAAAGTGTATTGATAGAGATGCTAAGAAGCTTAACAGTTATACACATTTACTTGCTTTATACTTGCTTGATGATGCTGGGTCGTTTGGAAGCTTATAGCTTATATCTTATATGACCCATCGCATGTCGTAGATTAAAGTTTTCAGCATAAAACTGCTGAATGTTGGGGATCGAGGAGTAATTCAGAGCATGATTGAGTGTTATTGTTGTTTTTTTTTCTTTAACTAGTAGAATGCCCCGAAAAGGAAAGAAAATAAAAGCTTCCAAGTCAGCACCCAAACTGTGGTATGGGGATAGGCCCATGTCGCCAACCAGTACTAGTTATAAGGGATCATGAAGCCCTGGTTAGCACCAGTTGTCTCGGCCATCCCTGACTCGGGCGCCTCCTAGACTAATAAGCTAGCTGACGTAGGAAGGCTTGAGGATACAGAAAGAAATAAATGAGGAAATAACATGCATCAGTTTGCTTTTATATATTTATACTTTATTTATATATACTTAATATTATATTATGTTTAATTATTTTACAGTGCAAGCAGTTCCTCCTGCAGTGTATGGTCAAAAGTACTTGACAGGCTATGGTCAAGAGAAAGGTGGAATATCATGCATCCTACACAACACTGACCCGTCCAAATCCCTCAGGATCATCTATCTGGACATCATACCCTGGTATATGCGCCTCTACTTACATACATTGAAGATTACCAACTCCTTCAAGCCTATTAAAACAGGTAGTGTGGATTAATAGGCCAAATGAGGCCAGTCGTGGCAAAACCACCAAGTTGTCGCAAAGGAAGTTATTGAGAAATAAGCCAATAAACAACAGGACATATAAACAAATACAAAGAAAATTTGTGTATATTTTTTTATTTATATTTCAATAACTTCAGTTATACATGTCCGATTTTGATAATTGACCTCTCATTTTAAAGTTTACGTAAAGTGTAATATGGTTTTAACAATAACTCAATTTTCAATTTTCCTACAACTTGGTGGTTTTGCCGTGTCATGCCTCAAATGTATAAAAGAAAAAAAATCGCATAAATGTGAGAGTAAAGCTCGCGTTTGCCGCACACAGTGCGCCATTGGCATGTGTAGCTGTTAAATATTAAAATGTTAGAAACGCGCTAACAGCTCACAAAATTGCGATTACACGTTGGCTCATGAAATTTTGCTTTATACTCGAGCTGGTGTGACCCAATGACACGAGTGACCATTGGAATGTGCTGTTGATTTACATGTACAGCATTTTTTACTTCCAGGAGCTAGTTTTTAAATATGAATCATCTTCCTAGTTTAAATTCTTGCGCTGATTTTTGCTGCATGATAAAAAATGATTCTATAAAACCAATCCTATATAAAGAAAACAATAGCTAACATAATCCGAAAGGTCCACTAATCAACTTCAAGTAAGAAAGTATAATGCATACTCCAAGCAATGAGATACACGCCATCGTGACAAGATTCAATATTTCGACATAATGACATGATATTCCTGATGATGACATAATTTATGTCGAAATATTGAATCTTGTCACGACTGATGATGACATAATTTATGTCGAAATTCTGAATCTTGTCACGATGGCGTGTATCTCATTGCTTGGAGTATGCATTATACTTTCATAGCTAACATAATTATCAAACAATAATACCATGTATTTTGTTTCATAATAGAGAAGCTTTTGTATAGTCCTGGCAAAGATCGAACCAAACCTTACATACTAGAGATTCAGATAACGTTACCACCCCACTCTACCACTACAATCAGCATTCAGTTTGAAAAAGCTTTTATGAAATGGACAGAACATCCCCCAGATGCTAATATAGGATTTTATACAAGGTAAGCTCAGAGAGTACCTAATACAGTATAATTGTAGTATTGAGAACAAAACAGCTTACGTAACAAAAATGGAAAAAACACAAAAGATGGCTCCATTTATGGTCATTCATGCCTGAATGATTTTTAATCACAGAGGTCTCAAGTCTCCTGAAAATGGCAGGAGTCTCCTGATTTTTTTAGTCATTTCCTGCCCTCCTGAAAAAATAAATTTTTCTCCTGAAAATTGTTAGCGTCTCCCTAAAATATTCAGAGTGGGTCTTGGCCTAGCCTAGAAGCAAAATCAGTTAAAAAATACCAGCTCTGCTCAGTTTTAAAGTTTTCTGTTTTTTATTGTGACGTGTTGCACATTTGCATTTACGCAAATTTGATCACCAAAGGAGCCCACAAAATCTCTTGATTTTTTGCTTCTCAAACTTGGGACCTCTGTAATCATACATTATAGAATAGACATTTTGCAATGAGACATTTTGAAACAATAATTTACCATTGTGATGTATTGAAACATTAGTTATTACATTTATATTTTACTACTAATGTAATTTTAAATCTAAAATATCACGATATAACACCATAAGTCACAGATTAAAAACAGCTATGCTTCTTAGGCTAGCGACGATCATTTTACCACATTTTTTATTACAACATGCAACAAAGGGCGCCATCTATTGTTAGATGATGCAAGAGTTAAGAACTCAATATGGCAAAGCCAAGCTAAATGATGGATAAGTCACAAAGTTAGAACCTTGAAAATATATTTTTTCTATTTTTTATTTTGAAAACATACAGTTTAAATATTCAATTTGCATATACTAAATGAACAATTTCAGGTATATGATAAATAAATGTTAAAAAATGCAATTTAAAATAAACCTGTTTAATCACGGTATACAGATAAGCAAGTTACCCCTGTGTAATTTATGTGTAATTTTAATAATAATAATAATATGTGACATTTATATAGCGCTTATTGCCAAGGCCTCTAAGCGCTTCACAATTATTAC
>JAOTQE010136229.1:0-11871 GCA_025631205.1 Nesometra sesokonis
CTTATTTTGTTCTTAATTTTTGAGTGATTTCAGCCTCGGTGTTCTTATTAAGTGTGTTTTTATAAAAAAAAAGTGTACAGTACTAATTTTAAACAAAGCTTGAAAGAAAAGGGGAAAAAAATCATACTTACTGTTAAAAGAAATGGAAATTATTATTTTGGTTAAAAAAATTGGAAACGTTATTGTATTTTTCTTTTAGTTTATTCCTAGATTTTATCACTGGTAATTTTTGGGAACAGTATATTACGGATCAGTTGGTGGTTCAAAAACGGTACTAATTTGGAATCTACAATGTATTTCGGATGTCATCTCCCATCGCCACCATGAAAAGGCTCGCGTTCAACATAAAAAAAATATTAATTAAAAATATTAGTTTAAAAAAAACAGCTTTAATACAGTATAACCTATCTAAGATATTGACTTAAAATGCGCTTCGCAACACGATCGTGTGTAGGCTACTCTACAGTACACATTTTAAAGTTTCACAGTTTCTTAATTTTTGCCAATATCGGACTAAAAATGTTCTTATTTTTTCTTATTTTATATACTTTCCAAAGACAAAAATTATACTGCATCATACGCGGATAGGCCTACGATGTTCTGTAAGGGTATGAACGGCTGATTCAAGGGGGATGTATTTCAGCAAGCTTAGCTGGGTGTGTGATGGAATTGTGATTTTGAAATTGATGACATTGAGTAAATATAGAGTTTATAAAACCATTTAAAAACTTTATCTGATGAGCTTGATTCATGGATTTTTTTCCCATTATAAAAAAAACCATCATTTGAATTTTTTCAGCCTAAGTTTGTTCTTTCTTTTTTAAAGCAATTTCAGCCTCTTTGTTCTTATATTAGTGCGTTCTAAAAAAAAGAATGAGTATAACGGCGTCCGCACCTACCACCAACATTTAAGTAGGAGCAAAGTATGTTTTAAACCCATTTTTAACGGTAAATCATAAAGCTAGATTATGCCGTCCAATTTTTATAAAAACCGTTGAAGTCATTGACCACGTTAGTAATATATTTCTAATTTAATTTTCACCTACACAACTCATTATGAATATATTTGCTAAATACAGTAAATCAAATTTTGGTTAAATAGAGTTCAAGGACATAACACAAACATTAGGGAAAGTGAAATTAGCGCTGTTCCCTGTAAAATATTGTAGTCTTGACTTTACCGTGACATGAAAACTATTTTTGTTTGATATATACTCGGTGACATATCCTTCGTGTTGGCTAACAAATTGGGTTACAGTACAATATACATGACAAAAATAATATCATAGCTACAGTGTAACTCTTCAATAGTGCAGTGCACTGAAAACCATGTTTTTGCTTAAAGATGTATTGTCACTTGAAAATGACCACAAAATCATAACCATTAATTTTGAAACTTGATCAGTGTTAAAGTACATTCAGAGAAAAGAAATTTGTGTACATAAAAATTGTTTAATGGTAAAATAAAAATATAGGCCTACTTGTTAAGCGTAACCACCCTTCCCTTTTTTAATGACAAAACTATTCCAAATGGTAATTCATGTAGTCGTTTTTGTAACTTGGGGTTCCAAATTATTTTATTTGTTGGTAAACTCTGTATTTAAATTTGCATATATTTGGATCATTAAAATAGCACTGTTGTCAAAATAAATTCAGTAAATCAATTGCTAAAAATAATGTGAATATGTTGATTACGATCTAAAAATACAATACAAGAGAAAAAATATAAAATAAAAATCGCACTTTCTCCTATGAAATTCACTCAATGGTTGAAGCTTAACATATATTTTTTAAATTAATGGCCTAAGCGTTTTACACAGAAAATGACCGAGTATTTAGAGGTTGTTATCCTATTAATGTTTTTTTGCATATTTTCAGAATATATTATTGCAAAATTAGTGGTATTTCTTGAAATATTTTCTTCCAAATTAGCAATATAGTATTTTCAAAATCATATTTTTGTCATTTTTCAGGTGACAAAACATCTTAGTATCCAATGCTGCACATATATCGTAATGATTTGTGTTGGGTCATTGATACGGTTGTTTATAATTGGTTAAACCATGGAGGTATACCTCCATGGTTAAACCGGTGTATAGTAACAATCGCTTACTGGACTCTTAAATGTTATAGAAAACCAGGGAACAGTTAAATTACACAACTGTTCCCTGAGAAAACATACCTGTATATGTTTAGAAAATAAGCGATTTTTAATTGGAGAACATGGGCGGCGTAAGAGGGGATGGGGACTGACCCCCAGTGATAACTAAGGGGGACAGTCCCCCTGAAATGCCATTAGCTGAGTATAAAATGACCTAACTTGCAGAGGTTAAAAGCAATGAAAACAAGCTGAAACCACCTTCAGGGACCAGATACCACAAATTTATAGGCAATAACTATTTTTTTTTTGCTTGTCAAATTCTATTTGGACTGGGGTAGTAGAGCAAAATTTAACCCACCCCCACCCAATCCAAAAACGTTCCGTCGCCCCTGGAGAAGAGTTAATATATACCGAACAGGCGTTAGACCATGGTATCTACTACTTACTAGGCCTGCCACTTTTCACGTGTACTGTTATCCTACTGTACTACAATGCCGAGTACAATTTAGCGGTTAACCACAAATGACAGTATTCACGTGCCGCACTAGTAGGGGTTGATAGATGCAATACCGACAAATTGAGACAAGCCAAGTACAGTATTTCAAAAGTTTAATAATGATGTTAGCATAAGTGCAGACTCAGTTGAACAAAATACTGTATATCTTTATAGAAACGTAGGTATTAAATCGTTAAGTGTCTCCGCGTTAAAACCCTGTCACTAAAATAATACATAGGCCCTAGCCTACAAGCTTCAGTCTTTTCTTTTCTCATCTTATTTGATCAGTTGCTTAAAACTATCGATATGCTTCAAGTTATTCGATATTTATATCTTATATGATAATGTATTACTATGGCTAATCATAGCAACTTTATATGTTGTAATCACAAAATTTCTAAACAGGCCTAGATGTTTAACCTAAAACCATGCTTGTATAATAATAAACTGTATTACAGTATAAAATGATAAACGTTAAGCGTTTTCTTAAATTCGAAAATACAAAAGTGTAACTAGTACTCTTGGATAAACGTGTGAAAATTCTTATCTTTTTTACTAGAAAAAACATGAGTTTGGTTGACCATTTGGTCGTTAATAAAGCTTTCTTCCTTTATACAAAACCAATTCGAAAGACATTCTCAATGCATATTACACAAGGCAGCATTAACCAAGTTAGTTTACATTCCATACAGAGTATATGGGTTCCCAGCCCAGGAAATTCAGCAATAAAATAGGTCAGCAATAAATTGCTGACCTTATTTTCTTTTAGGTCGGCACTCTCGGCAATTTACTCTCTTAATGTAAAAGAGCAAAAGATCACTCGTTTGGAGTGAATTTCACTATATTTGCACTCGATAACTCTTTAGTAATTACAGAGTGACTTTTTGTAATGAAATACGTAATATATTCAGGTTATTGAAACCACTCTCGTAGAGGTAAATAACCACTCTTTTAGAGTAGCAATTTTCCACTCTCATTGAAGAGCGACACTTGCAGTCTTTTACATAAACGTGACGTAATTAATAGGACCATAACTTTGTAAATACAATACAATCTTAGTTTATTGTATTTATAATTCACTAAGTACAGTATTTAGGCCAGCAAAAAAAAAAAAAAAAAAAAAAAAACGCCACCGTATTTTAGCTCGGCAATAACGGTCAGAAAATCATGTATCATGAAGTTCTTGGACTGGGCTTCCTTGGTTAAAGATTTCTTTTATACATTTCTCAATCTTCTATACATAATCTTAAAACCTTACGGCTTTATCATACAACAAAACTGATTTAAAAATTCCCTTTTAAGCTTAAACCTATAATTACACACAAAAATGATATGTTAACTAATTTTGCTGATACGATGCTCACTGACATAAAAGTTCAAATGAAACATCGATAGGCATACCATATAATTATATACAACTAATGGTCTGATTGAAAAGTTAAAGATCAATAGGGCTACACGTGATATAAATCGTTTAAATTCTACTTAAATGTTTCACTATTTTTGGTGTTTTAGGTCTAAGTTGTTTAACAGTATTTATTTATCAAGCGATATGGGACCAAGAAATAGGTATAGTGTACATAGATATGCTAAACAAAGCTATTTTGCGATAAATCAATGTTTTTATTTGTGTATTTGTGCTTATGGAGAGCCTATAAATTGTTTCTACTTTAGTTTCTTGTAGGGTAACCCTCATAAAAATTATACTAGTAATGTAACATATTTTATACGTAAATTATTAAAGTATCTTCCATGATTAACTAAGAAATATCAATTCAAACAGACATTCTTCTGTGAACAGTACGTATTCTAAAGTAAACAGTTTCAGTAAAAACGTTGATATTCCACGAATAGCGTTTAAAAATATCAAGTCATAAAAATATCCTTACATACGATAGTGTTTTTGTACCCGTAAAAGTGATACAGTTTCTTAACATATTAGACGATTTCCCGCCTGATTGGCACGAACTTCGTAGCTGCTCAATGGTTTAATGAAGTGAAAATCTGGCACACCACAGTGGGGGCAACGTATAGTTTGCGAATATTGGCTGAAGAAAAACGGACCACGGCTCAGTTCTATAACCGGTTTTCCGCATTGTTTACATCCGATGCGACCGGAGCAACACGGCGTTGCGGCGAAAATGTCGTACGAATATAAAGTTCCAAGTTGGTGATGACTACCATCCCATGGAGTCTTGCATTTGCGACATAGAACGCTGTGCACTCCTTCTAAACATAGCATACATACTGCACCCAGGTACTGAAGTTTGCCGTTTAGATTC
The DNA here is from genome assembly GCA_025631205.1 of Nesometra sesokonis. Taxonomy (NCBI): domain Eukaryota; kingdom Metazoa; phylum Echinodermata; class Crinoidea; order Comatulida; family Antedonidae; genus Nesometra; species Nesometra sesokonis. The sequence continues at coordinate 4,880 of JAOTQE010136229.1, forward strand.
ACCTGCAAGTTGGTATCGCTGTGCTTAACTGGGGTAAGGTAGCAGGTACCATCTATTAAAGGGTATCGGTCAAAAATCGGTAGATGACGAGCACACATCGAACATGCCATGCTGGTGGCCTTATGCAGGACCATGGTGTTGAATATAAACTTCCGTATCTCTTCGTTTGCCGCGAAACCATCTTCGTCCATCTTTATATGATATGGGTTCAACTTATGTCGTGGAAGGACTTCAAAGAAAGTTGACAAGTCCATCCTGCGTAGAAAGAGACAGTCATTAAGATTGTCGACTGCTTTTGGAGAATTTTGTTGCGGGGCATTGTCAACTGGTTCCCTGTTCACCGAATTTGAGCGAGAGAAGTTAAAACCATTCTTGTGACTTGTTTGGTTGTTTGTCGTTTGGCAGTTATTTGGCGACCAACTACGATCGGATGAATTTGAGTCATGTCGTATAATATGCCCGTTATTGACACGAGGCGAAGGACCGGGTGAGTAGAGAAACTCGTCGGCACTTGTTGGTGGAGTGCTGCTGAAGCTGTCCGTTGAAGAGACGGAAGCTCCGGAGGTGTGGCGACGGCGTCCGTTGTGGGCTGACCCTACACCATTGCTGACTGGATGGTGGTGACCGTTATTAGATACACCGTTAGTAGTTGTCTGCCCAACAGTTGTTACAGTCTGTTGGAGTGTGGTTGCTCGGCCTATACTTGGTTTGTCATTCGACTTCTTTTTCTTTGCTTTCTTGGCAGCTACGTCCAACGACTTTGGTGGCAACCAATCCAGATCTTTTCGTAGATGGCCTTTTCCGCATCGACAGGAGCACGCTTTCCACGCTAAATCGTAACCTTTCTTTGTCCACAGGTTTTGGCGACGCTGCTTCTCCGACCAGCTTCTAGCTCGTCCTGACGATCGTAGATATGTTAGTACACTCTCTTCCCATTCCGTAAAACATGATTTGTGCATATATACTCCGTACGTACAATCTTTGTTGTTGCACACAACTTTCATAACAACATCCGGGTCTCGTATATGAACGGCTTCACCGACTATACATCCAGACGGTACACAACATGCTTTATAATCCGGATCTTCCTCCTCTAAATCATTATTATTTACCTCTCTAAATTGGTCAGCACGCTGCCGAGCCTTCTCTTCTTTACTAAACGGCATGTGAAAATTCAGTATCACAAAAAATAACGTAAAATCACAATGGTAAACAAGTTTTTCGGCTTACAATGTGCAGCACGTCAACTAAAGGGATGGTAAGTGTGTTGTATGTTTACAACTACGGAGAAAATTGGTGACCGGGAAAACTACCCCGGATTCAGGCTGATGCGCACTGATTGGTCGGCGTGCAGGTGGAGCTCGCGGTTCTTGCAGCTGATTGGTAACAGCTAACAAGGCCAAGGCTTTGCTGACTGTCCATAGATGTAAACACTACTAGCATGTGTTCGGGTTTCAGATTAGCAAAACAAAGCCTAAATGCCACTTAGAAACCCCTTTAACCTCTAATAACCCAGTTATGTTTTATTACGCTTCGCGTCTTAGACTTGCTCCAAGTCTGTATATTATATTTTCAATTTTTTAATAAATCCACATGCTATGGAACGCAATGGGTGCCTTTTAATCGTCTTTCACGAATTAAACCGAATCACCGTCTTGAACCAAGACTATTCGCGTCTATACGCGTACAGTACTTATTTTGGCTGTACTATCGTAATAATTTTAAATACAACAATGCATAGATAACTAGGCTACATACTATCCAGTGATAAGAAAGATTGCATTTAGCTTGGGTCAAGTATTTTGATATACAGTACTGTAATACTCTCAACCAGCGAATTTGAATACTACATAATACATACATTTACAAAAATATAATATAATAATTTCAAATTATAGACTCCTTTAGTGTAATAAAAAAAATAATTTCAATGGTTAAGGAATGTGTATGTGTAAACACTACACATCCCTGGAAACATTAATAAAATGCTATCAAATATGTTGCATTGTCTCCACAGATAAATAATTCCCAACATTTTTATTATTTTATTGTACAAATAAATACCACGGTGATATTTCAAGTATGTCAGTAAACAGGAATACAGCAGGAATATTCACCTAGTAAAGTTAGCTAGAACATTACCCCGGGCTCTATTTTATCAAAATGTAAAATAAAGAATAATACAATATTTAACCATCTAAAATTATGTATGTAGGCTTTTATTAATAAAGAGTGATCAATATTTACGTGAAGATTTTCATGTAAATATTCACCGCATATAATACACGTGTTTCTGTTTAGTGTTAACTATCGGTATGGCACGTAAACACCACCTACTACGGGGACTACCAATGCACGTTGGCTTCGATGTAAACAATGCGGTTAACTGTTCATGTTACTCATCAGTGTTGTATTTTACGCATGCGTGCTTCCATACCAATACAATAACCACAGACTTGCTGTGGAAAGGAATTGGATATATTAATTACAACGCAGAGCACTTATAATAATTATTATGGTAAGCGTTGAATAGGTAATGATACAACTGAATAAAACGAGTGAATAATTTTTCCAGTGTACAACGTTTTTATAAATATAATTTTAATACTTTAAATTAATAGTAGGCCTATGTAATGTTAGGTCATCGATAAATGCGGAATGTTGATCTGAGAGTTACTTAAACTCAACAGCGTAGATATTAGTTGAAAAGTGGGGGGAGGGGGGTACAAGGACAAGAAGTTGCAGTGGTGGTGCCAACGAGAAGGGTCCGCCGGGTGGGCGTGGTACCCGGTTTACTTCTGGCGAGCAAAAAAAAAGGTTAATTCTCGGTTTGTGTGTCTGTTTTCCTATTGTTGGGGTCAATTATACAATATTTTTTATTGATAAGTACATGGAAGTGTTACCGCTTTTTTCAATTTTTATATATTTTTTTTCATATATTTATCAAAAAGTGGGGGGAACAATTGATATCATGTCCCCCCACATTTCAAAGTGGGGCGACGTGTCCCCCCGCCCCACTAATCGACGACCATGTTTAAACTCATTGCATAGCTGGCTACTCCATGGCTAAGACACCCTCCCCCTAATCTCCCCGGGACACTATACAAATGTGTTACCTACTGATACAAATGCACTGTACATAAACTTAGTCTACTTGTAGCAACAAAATGGCCGATTTCTAACACTTAATACTATGGATGGCTCAATTGACAAAGGCAACAATTTATAAAGAAAAGTGATAGAAGATGTTTTTATTTCAATAATAAAAGGAATATTTACTAGAGGATTACTAGTTGGGGTTGATGGTGCAGTGGGGAGGGGAGGGAGTGTCCAAAAACAATGCTAGAACAAAGACCCATTACAGATCAGCTCACAAAATGATTCAATGCTGTAAGAACGATGCATCAATCAATTACAGAGCATTGAAAATCAAATCCGCGTTACAATAGTAGCCACTGGCATCAACTTCAAGATCATAACTTGAGACAAGGTCGTCTGTCCTCCAGTCAGGGTCGCCCAGGCCCTGTTATTACATAACGATGCCCTTGCTCGCTAATTAAGCATTCCAGCCTTGGAAGCTGATTAAAAATACCTCATCAATAGAAGATGGTTAATGGATTTGACACTGGCCCGGCCGCAAAATATATTTATTGATCAATATGAGTTGTTAAATTTTATTAGTCGAATAAAAATAATTTCGACTGACTATCGCCACCACCTTGCCAGTTTTATTTTTGTGAACATTGAATTTAGGTACACATTATCGAACTAAAGGTTTTTCATATCATAACATATCAGACAATGAAAACATCCACCAATAACAAACAGTACCCAGTAATGAACATAGAGCACTAAGCGAGACAAAAGCCGTTTTCATGCATTACTAACATCATGGATTTTAATATCAGACAAGAACGATGGACGCTTTGTTTGGTACACATGATGCAGAAGTAATATCGTCACTATTGAACTTGGACGTTAATAAAATCAAAGATTTTTAATTGCGTAATGAGACCGGTGACCAGTAGTAACCGCGCGCAGAGGTCGTCAACCTTACAAGGTTGTTTCAATTTGACTAATTTAAGATCGCATAGAAGGTCACGTCTACACTGGTATAATAACTATATCTTAAGCAAATAATTGATCATGTTGATATTATATCACATCGCGGCATCTCGTCTTTATGATTATCCCCTTTAATCCAGGCAGCTGCGCGTAAAATTTACTTTGCACTTTACGCGTTGTCAGATGACATTGCGTTATAGTGCGATGGGCTTCAAGTATTTTTAAAATCCAGCAATTGTGTCATTTTGCGATTTTCATCTTCCGACTATTATGTCAAAACATCGTTTTTAAATTTTGTTTACTCCTGTCGGAAATCGATTATGCCAAGAAGGATATGCTTCCCCTCCAAATACAAATGTCACAGAAACAAGTAACATGACGCTGTATTTTAATAATCCAAAGAATAGCGAGGTTTCGCAACTTTACGAAATAAGATACGAAAACGAGCACGTCACACTTACATTTTTAAAGGCTGCTACATGCGTTTAAAAATTATTATATATCAAATTTGCAATTGATGACCTCCGCCAAAATGCTGATCAACCAGCGGATTTAAAAGGGGGGCGCTTAACAGGCTTAATCCCAGGGGCGGATCTAGACATGTACTGTGACCTTCGCAAAACCCATGTGAAGAAGCTTGGGGTCATGGGGTCGCTTAGGGCCCCTGTGGTGAGGTACCAGAGTCTGAGGTCGTCTGACCTTCGCAATGGCGAACGGTGCGAAGGTCTGGATCCGCGCCTGCATCCCCCTAAAATTGACGCGATTTTGTTCTTGCTTCAAATAGCAATGGGCTATTAAAAACAGATGCACAGCGGCTGTATATAGAGACAAGAGGCACAGGCAGACCTTGTCAAAACCAAAATGGGAATTTAAGCCCCCACCCAAATCACAATCCTGGACTATTATCAATTCAAATGTCACAAGAATTTATGACTGTCCGTTTTGGTATTTCGTAAAGTTGCGAAACCTCCCAATTATACCGTCAGCGACACCACAAACAGACGAACTGTTCAAGGGAACGTATAGAAAGACGCGTAAAGAGACGCGCGTGCAGTGATTAACAAGTAGGAGCATCCATAGTTTATATCTCTACTCGCGCGTAACATTGTGTGTTTGTGGTTTCACTGACGACACGGTATCTGAGGCATATTTTTTAATGCAGGCCAATATATACTTTTATACTTTTGGTTTTAAATCATAATCATAGCAAAGGTATTATACCATATCATTTTTGTATGATACTTCCATTAATTTTTAGTTTTACTACAAAGAAGGCACTCTTGATTTTGGCATGCATGCAATTCACTACCTTTTAGAATTCTACAGTTATTTAAAGGAATATCAGACACACACGATACAGTACAAACACAAAATACAGTAAGACGTGGAATAGAAAATAAGACATCATTTAGGCCTATATTGCACCCTCACCAGGGGTAAATTTCCCCGGGTCCTAGACGGGGCCTGGACCCACACCTATGACCAACATTTTGCTTGTCGAAATTTGCATTGGCCTCCTCTTTCTAGTTTCGCTCGATCCGTCACTGCAACATGGGCGTCGACTTGTGGGGGTCAGGGGATACACGTCCTCAAACTTCTCAATGTGGGGGGGGGGGGGGAAACTTAAAATCAATTAAACCCCCACTTCTTGTAAATGTATGAAAAAGAAATCAATAAAGATATTGTATAATTGACCCTAAAAATAGAAAAATAGACATACAAACGGAGAAATTACTTTTTTTTGGTTTTTTTTTTGCTAGTCAAAACTCAAAAACAAACCGGAAACCACACGCCCACCCAGAACCTCCACGTTTTAGCACCAACACTGCAACTTCTTGTCTTTATCCCACCCCCTTCCGACTTTTCAACTCAAATCGACGCTTTTGCACTGCAATACCCTTTCAGGGGCAGATCCAGGATCCGGCGTGGTTCCCCGAAGTTTTGATTTTGACAAGCCAAAAAAAAAAAAAAACCAAAAAAAAAAAACTGGTATTTCCCGATTTTGGGTCTTTTGATATCCTTGTTAATGAACCATGTCTACAGTATTTTTTATTTTTGGGGTCAATTGTAGTCCCGGCGTTCCTAAAATAGGGGGAGCAACTACGGTTTCTCGATAATAGGGGGTGCGCATGCCAGCTGCGAACACCCCCATGTCGTGAGCTTGATGCTCATGTTGGTCGGTTCTTTGTGTTTTTGGGCAAGACAATCTCCGTTTCATTAACCCAGGAATATAAGTGAGTACCTGGAAAGTACAAATGGCATAATCACAGTTTTAACATTGTTTAATGTGTTCCATAGCTCTATTTGTTTCCATTACTGGGGTAAGAATTTAAAAGCGTTTAGAAGCCTTGGCTTGCTGAATTATTAGTTCTGCTGTTATTATTAACTGAGACTTGAGCTACTTTCTGGACTTAAAGTAAGTTTGTGTGTAAATGTGGTGGTGTGCACACTAATTAAAGGTTACAAGAAATATTTTGAGCAATAGTTTCATCATAATGTACTAAAGGAACAGTGCTGGTGTTTCATCATTCAACAAAACGGAAAATACAGTCTATTTATCAAGGGTTTCTTTTGATTCGACGAATAAATAGTAAAAAATGTATCGTTACAGAAATGGATGACACAGTGCAATTTAAATATCTACCTTTTATTTTACAAACGCTCTGTCTCTTCAAATATGGCATTATGCCAAATTTCTGTGATTATAGCATATCTTTGTATAATGTAGAGTTTAATGCACACAATAAACTGTGGACACACTAATATTATGACCTAAAAATCTTAATGTTGCCCAAGCACATTGGAAAATTTGGGTCGGGCAATCAGGATTTTTAAAAGTAGTGTCCTATCCTATTGATTAAATTTTTATTGCAACTTTATTTTCTCAAGATTTCTACCATGCGGGGGGGGGGGGGGGGGGGGGGGGT
>JAOTQE010136240.1:0-11871 GCA_025631205.1 Nesometra sesokonis
CTTCTAACAGACTTTTGAAATGAGGAACTCTAGTATGGTGCAATAACCATTTCAGATTTGAACAACCGGCCGACAGTCGGTGCAATAACGGTTTCAGGTAAACAACCGGCTGACAGTACAATAACTGTTTCAGATTTCAACAACCGGTCGACGGTGCAATATCCTAGGCCAATACCGACATTCTAGACTGGAATCAAAGGTCACATGGAGGTGTACTATTGATTCAACTGCATGCATTGTGTGCATAGGAACGTAGGCCTCTGGTTTTAAGCCAAATTATAAATTCTTTAGCCAAATATACAAATATTTAAAACCGATAAAAAATGTTAAACATTGCCACAAAATGGACAGCTTTTTAAACATTTTCATAAAGTCAATTTTGCGAAAGAGGTCATTTTTATTTTAGCCAAATGAGAATTCCAATAACCATTGACCACTTGGCGAATCAGGGGCGGCAGAAGGACAAATTAAAGGGGGTTGGCCCAAGAGTAAAAAAAATATACTAGAATCTTTTCTTTTTCAAAAATTGAAAGGGATCAGGACCCCTTCCCGTCCCCCACTCCCTCTAGATGCACCCAAGTTTCTACGCTTCTTCACATTCAGACTTAGTTTGGCACATCAGGAAACCTCTGCCCCATCACATGTTAGAGCTGTAGGTTTGAAAATTTTGAAAACTGGTGAAACGATGACGTACCCACAGTTTTTGGCATTTTTATGAACAAGCACAAATATTTAACTCACAAAAACTTGTAATATAGACTTGCAATTATAAAATTGTCTATTTTATTTACCCATTATTTTAGCTTTAGGATTGTGTAAACAATATTCAATTATTTTGAAATATTAATGTAAAGTACTCCACTTAAAATGCGTTTTTCTCAAAATCGTGATTTCAATGATATTGAAATTTGTGCCTGTTTGGGGTGACAGTGACAAGATATTGATCCTGTGTGCCATTGCAGGGCACACTTCAAGAGTAGTGACAATTTCCTGGTTTACGGTTTGATTTGCCAAAATTTATCTTTGGTGTATAAAATTTTTAATCTTTATATTTTTTTATAGGCCAAATGCCAAGAGCCAGCAACAGTAGACGCTGATCGCTTACAGCAGTGCCTAGATCAACTCAAACAGGCAATCAAAGGTAGGCTTGGATAGGTAGAATTAAAAACCAAAATCATTTAATAATATAGTTTCTCAAACTGACAGCAGAGAAGACCAAAATAAGGGAACCAATGTTTGAATTTTAAACTTGATCTCTGAACCAAGCTGTATAAGAAAATGGAAAAGATTGTGATCTAAATGTTATACTTTTAACCTTTGACCTATGGTCTACTTTAATTTTGTTTTGTTGATGGTTTCTTGTGATGTCTGACACAGACAACAAAAAGAAAAATCACCAGAAATATATGGAACAATTACGAAGAAGTAACAATATGGTCTGTTGATTTTGAGCAGTTTGATATTTTTAACTGATCTGATTAGATGGTTGGTTTTTATGTATTTTACCTCATTTATACAGCATCCTTTTCATGAATACTCTTGCTCAAAGGTGCTAATAATATGTGACATATAGCACTTATTGTAAAGGCCCTAGGCTCTTCACAATTTTTACCCATTCATTGGAACAAATACCTATGGAATACAAACCATTCCAAAATGTTGCACCTGTATTCAGTGCATATGACATTTGTACCTCAAAGGTAACCATTTGTACTCCTGGATAAAGAGGCAATGTGGGTAAATTGTCTTGCCTAAGAACAGAGACAACCGACCAGATTGGTGCGTTGAACTCTTAACCTCATGGTTGGAAGTCTGAAATGCCACTGCTGCGACAACTGCTTTCCACTAGCCTAGATGGGTTTTGGATAATCCAAAATTTTGTGGAATCATGGACAATGTGGACAGTCCAGAGAATGGTTGATTTTGTGAGTGTTGTCCATAGTTGTATTATTTATTTCAGCATTATTTATTATAGCTAGATAGTAAACTTAGCACTGTAGAATTGCAATCCCATTGTAGGCGTCTACTAATGATGTTTGTCAGCCTTCGTCACAAACATTTGAGTTAAAAATAATAATTGTTTTATAATGATTGTATTGTAACATTCATTTGTCATAAAATTATGTATCTATGCTACATATATTTTACATTGTCGATTGTCTTTATACTTTGATTAAATTTACTTCATTTAATGATAAATCAGAAACCTTCACGAAAGATGGGTGTGTAATTTTACCATAGCAACAGCTTTAAAACATAATTTTGATTGGTTGGATTCTGGACATGTCCTTCAATTGTAGGCGCTTCCATGGAATTGTACTTTGGGGCTATGCATGATATGGAAGTTCACTATCTAGCTATTAAAATAATACATCTATGGTGTTAATAGAATTATTGTTTGGGTTATGGTAATAAATTTTAGAAACAGGAAATGTGGCAGTTAACTTGCATGTTAATGTAGTTTTCTTGAAATCACAATCGTTGAGCAACTTTACATATGTATTGCTTTATACAGTAATATATATACACCGCATTGAGCAGATAAACACACTTAAGTCAGCACCCCATGCAGTTTCCTTATGACTAGGTGTGTGTAAGCTATTTTCCCAGCCCTGTTCACCACTATATTCTCCATCTTTTCATTTATTTTTTGTTAGGTCAAGTAAAAAAAAACATGTTTCTTATTATCGCCTGAATCATTAGGGGCTGAGCCAATTTTTTTTATTAATTTTTTTTCAGAAAATAACTATTACCTTTTCAGTCATATCCATGTGAATAGGAAGTTTAGTGTTCATGCCAATCACCAAATGAGCCAGTCCAAGCTAATCTTGTAAAAGTAAAGTAAGTCCTTTGTCCGACCTTGAAGACTCATAGGGCTGGAGCTTATTTCCACTTTCAGTAGCATGAAGTGGATGAGAGTCTGATACTCCCCCTGGATGGGACGCTCGTCCATCGCAGGTTTCTTCCCAGCATTTTGCCTGTACCCATCGTACAGCTGGGTAGACTGAAGCAATATGAGTAAAGCGCATTGTTCAGGTGCACAAGCAACTGGCGCGAGTCTCAAACCACCGATCTCTCGATTGGGATTCTAAACGGCAACTGTTGCACCAACTGCTCCTGCTAACCTTGTATTCATTATTTATACACTGATGTCGAATTCACTTTTAAATTTGGTTGAACAAAGAAAATTACTGAAAATTTAAGATTGTACTGTGTAACCCTCTTGAAAAGTTATCTATAATTTCAAATGATGGCACTTAGAAATTGTTGAACCTCCCTCTGGTTTGGGGAAAAGAGTCTGCCTACAACAGATTCGTCCGATAGAGGGCCGAATTTGTTGAATTCTGGTATACGATAGCCATGCATTTACCAATTGTCTTCATTACTAGATGAGTTTTCTGATGATTTTGTAGACATAACATACAAGAAAAACTTTGCTTAACTTTATTAACTATAACAATTAAAATATGGTCATTTTAAGAATTTTTTACACTAGAAATAATTGTATTTATAGTCCCAAAAAAACATGAGCTTTTCGAGAGGGTCATTACAGGAGATAAATAATATCTATATTATGGAGTCGAAAATTTCTGTGGCTGTTTACCGAAGGTAGCAACTTACGAGAGATACCTTGTGAACTGATTAGAGGAACAACAAACTTTTGAAAAGTGTCCATTATAGGAGGTGTCCGCTTTCAAGAGTTGTTCACACAGGGATGATCTATTGTAGTCCATAGAACTTAGAGAAATGAATGTTCAATAGCCAAGGATAATCTTACATAAATTGTACAATGAGCTAGTATTTTTAATTTAAAAAAGTAATTTTTATTAACTCCCTTAAATACATAAATAAGTACAAGTTATAATAAATTTATTATTGAGTGTTGAGTAGAGTACATTATCAACCTGTGTTTGATCCAATTGGATAAATTTTAAAAAAATCCTAACAATATTCATGAACCAACTTGTTTAATTAATGGATCCCTGATAAAAGAAATGAAATAGTACTGTATAATCTTAGAAATACAAATAATTAGCGTAAGAGATTTCCCGAACGATTAGCAAATTGTACTGACTCTGGACAATAATGTTCTGGCTCTACGACAAGACAAACATTCGTAGATGTACTGATGAAGGAATTCTATCTAATGGTTGCAAAAAAGTGGCCCCAAGACCAGACAAACTTTGACTTGAGTGGATACATAGATTGAAAAATATTAAAGATAGTGAAACAATGTATACTGCATTATTATATTAATTCAACTGCATGCACTGTGAGCATAGGAACGTCGGTGGCCGGAGGCCTCTGGTTATATTTATTATGAATACTATTTTTTTAACAGTAAAAATAGTATTTAAGATTGATAGATGATTGTAGTTAAGTCTAGCATAGGCCTAGTAGTGTCAAAACAATATATTGAAATCATGTCCTTAATATTAAAATAAAAATTAAAAAAATAAAAATAATTGTAAAACAATTAATAGAAAGAAAAAAATAAAAGAAAAAATGGAACAGCAATCCAGAATATACAGTTATTAAAAAAATCATTGTAAAGTAATTATATAAAATATTGGCATTTATCACCAGGGGTCAAGACACCTGCCTGTCACGTTTCAAATTTGGTGGGTAACAATAACACACTGGTTCAATAACAGCATAATTCCATATTTCATCAAACTACTGATTGTGTAATGTTTTTCCTAAGTTTGGCCAATGCCTAACCCTTTTCAACATTTTCAATCATTGTATCCTGTACCATGATTTTGATGTTATGTTCTGATTCATACTTGTATACAGTAGTATTATCATCACTTTGTTGTGAATGTAGTTGAAATGTTTTAATCAATTTTGCTTTTAAATAATATACAATTTAGTGAGCAATCCTTCAATGTATATGTTAACAAGATATTTTTTATTATATTTTGATGTACCCTTTTAATAAAATTCAGGAATTAATGAATGAAAGTAATATTTTAATCAGTTATTTAATGTTTTTTTTTTAATGTTGAGCAATGGCATACTCTTCAAGTGTCATGCTTCAAAGCTTTTTGCATTCTATAATTTCTACGGTTTCCTCTCGGTTAAAGGTTCGATGTCCTTGCCTTCCATGGTTGAACGATTGAAAACGCATGCCAAGCAAGTAGGGTAAGTCTAACTTTATGTTGTAGATTTAAATTATATTATAATAATGTATTATGATAGTATGATTGTCGTGGGTGTGAGTCACATAAAATTGACATATGGTTTTCTAAACTCTGTAGAATTATATGTGAGTATATAGTATTATCAGTACTTTCCATGCTAAAATAAACAAATTGGTTTATTAGTTTTAATAGAAGTATTGAAATGATAGCGTCCCCAGGTAGAAAATTATATTATAAAATATTATCGTATTATGTTGTGGACGTTATTGACATAAAATAGACATTAACTCAGTCCATATTTTTGTATATGAGGATATCATATCGTGTGATCAGGAAAGCTAAAATAAAAATTGTGTATCAGGTTTAAAATAGAATAGAATAATTATAAGAATATACATCAAAGGAGTCATTAACTGAAGAAATTATATAATAATGTATTGCCATGGTGAAGTTGTCTTGTGTGTGAGTTGCAAAGATATACATTATTTACGAGTACATTGTATGTTTAGTATTACCTAAGCTAAAATACTCAAATTAGTGTACAGTATTAGTTTTAAAGTCACTATCGGTAGAATATTACCTCAAAGAAGCTATTTCCAAAAGAAAGTATATTTTAATGTATTGCTGGTTGTATGGTTTCCTTGTGTAGACATAAAATTGGAGTGGCACTGTAGCTTGGTGGTTAGCATGCTTGCCTTCCAATCTCGTGGTCCTGGGTTCGAACCTGGCTGAACGCTAGTTTGGTCGCTACGACTTAACAACGCCCCTCCCCAAGCCTCATAATGAGACTTGGTTTAGAAAGCATTTGCGTAGATCTCATCCTGTAAGTGGCAAGTAAACTTGCTGTTGGATGTGACATAGAATAAAAAAAAATTTTTTTCATAAATAAAAAAAAAATTAGTCGATATTATTGTATATGAGCGTATCATGTGATCAGAAAAGCCAAAATAAAACAAATTGTGCATCAGGTTTAAAATAGAATAGAATAATTAGAAGAATATGCACCAAAAAAGTCATTAGCTGAAGTAATTAATATGGTAAAGTGGGCTTGTGTGTGAGTTGCATAAGTTACATTATTTACTGTACATGATTGTGTATGAGTGTATTGTATCAGTGGCGTATTCAGGGTGCTTGACCACCTCCTGAAGCAAAAAACATTAAAATGTGGATAAAAATGTGAAAATCTGGGCCTCGAGCATTCCTCCTTCAGTGGAAATGAGCACGCTGCTTCAGAGGGAAAGGATACTGTGAGGTAAAAGCACCACAAAATCAGAAATCACACTATAAAGAATGTGCCATGGGGTGCCACCAATAGGGGAAAATTGGTGTTTTTTTTTTTGCTTGTCAAAATCCAACCCAGGCTCAAGCATCCCCTTCGGCAATTCCTGGATATGCCGAAGGGGGTTTACAGTATTAGTTTTAAAGTCACTATTGGTAGAATATTGCCTCAAAGAAGCAATTTCCAAAAGAAATGATATTATAATGTATTGTTGTAGTATGATTGCCTTGTGTTTAAGTTACTTCAGTCAACATAATTTACTGTTATCAATATTGGCAAGCTAAAATATACAAATGGTTTATTAATTTTTAAGGTACATGTACTATTGATAAAATAGTGCCTAAAAATGCATTACCAGAAGAAATTATATGGTAATGTATTTTAATTTCATATTGTGATTTTTGTTGGTATGAGTCACATGAAATAAAAATACTGTAGGGTTTTGTGCAACTATACCATATGATCAGTATTGATAAACTAAAATATCAAAATAGTATATTAATTGTAAATGTAGAATTGTTGGAAAGTGGCTCCAAAAATTAATTACCTTAATAAATTATATAATAATATATGATCATAGTGGTGTTGCGTTGTGTGAGAGTTATAACATAAATATTAATTTACTGTGTAGGATTGTAGATGAGTATATCGTGTCAATATTGACATTCTAAAATATACAAATAGTACATTGATTTTGAGGTTACTATTAGTAAAATAGTGCATCAAAGACATCATTACCATAAGAGATTATATGATAATGTATTTTCATGCTGTCATTGGCAGAGACGGTTTTAGGAGGGGAAAATCTGGTGTGCTAAAATTTTATCCCACAGAAAAAAATGCAGACACATTTATAACAGAAAATACTTAAAAAAACGTGCAAAGCAAGGCAAATAAATTTGTATGCCTGTCTAATTTGAAACCAGAAACACGTCTACCCTGCCGGAATTGTGCAACCCTCTTTCACACTTCACACAATCCTGTTTGGCCTGGCTGTGAGTCACGTAAAATAGACATACTGTATTTGTGTTTGCATGTGTTATATAAAGATTACTTCTTCTCTCATGTGGTGGCTTGTCTAGGACTTACAATTCTATGGATCTCCTTAGATGCATCCTCAGCGGTTGTTGTTGTATGGCTTAGTCTGGCCCACTGGCATGCTTCCTTCATTCATGTCCATCTAGGTCATTTTCATGGCCATCTTCCTATCATCTTTTCTTCCCATGATGTTTCTTTGTATTTTGTCTGACTAGTCCAAAATATTTACATTATCTCTGTTTTTATTTATGTTTCCTAAGATTATATGTTTTTTATTAATCAGAACTCTTCATTTTACTGAATATTGTTTATATGTAATGCAAGATTATTAAACCTACAATAAACAAGTGAAGTATAATCAGCTTAGTGGTATAGGTGCTTATCCGGATTTCCTGGGTCCAAATCGGTTTGGTTTGTCTTAAGAGCAAAACAATTTATCTTTATAAATCTTATGGAACTGAGCTTAAAATATCATGTGTACCGTATGTGAGTCTTGTACAGAAAAGCAAAATTGAGTTACTATTATATTTGGATAGAAGATATTATAAACTTTAAGTTGGCTTTTGAATGAAGTTTATAGGTTTAGTATAACCAGAGAAAAATAATGAAAATACACTTTGGAGAAAATCTACTTCAAGATAATAAATTTTGGAAAAATGCTGAAAAGTTTGCAATTTTTAAGGAAGTTTGCATCAGCATTAGCCTTTCAAGCTTTTTGTATAGCTGCTCGAACTGTCTCAGTTCTTGTTTAAACAATGGTTATAAAATTTACTTGTTTTTGAGAGAAAAGGATTGACTTCTGCATGTTTTTCAATTGATTTTGAAAAATAATCTAAACATAAAAAGAATGTTTGGTATTATAAAATTTAAGTGTTAAAATTAACAAAACAACAGAAGTCTGATTTTTATCAATGTCTTTCTGTTTACAACTCATTGCCATGACACCTCATATATAGATAGAAGACTGTCATAAATTAAAATTTAATGCAAACAATGCATTCTGTTGCTTTCAAATGGTGTACTTTAAAAAAAATCTAGCCTAAATGCTAAAAATATTTAACAGTCTCCTTTTCAGAATGTAATTTTGAACTATGCCTTGCTCCTTAATTTCCTAGACAGCCCCCTTTTCTGAATTATTTATTGGGAATAATTTACAATTTCTTAGCAGCTTCACTCATGTAGCATACTTGATTAAATGTTGTATGAGGTATTAGTCTTCCAGGCCAACTTAGTTTGTTGACATGTGGATAAGGGTAGAAACCATATTTTTTTCTTATTTTCTAAGGGTATTAAGGATATATTTACCTAATGGCATTTAGCTCCGGTGTTTTAGCTGGTGGTAATCTCTGTGTGTGCTGAACCGTGAAGATTCGCCGGTCCCCGCTTCTATCAAACGCCACAGCACTCCTCTTGTGTTTCGACTGGAGGGTTGAAGTACAAGTTAATAGTGCACCATCTTTCGGATAAGACATTAAGACATTTTTTCTGTGTACAACATGGCTCATGTACAGGTTAAAGTTCTCTCTTTGGAAAAGAGTAGGCAATTGTCTTCCGGTGTACTGCCAAATCACCACCAGAAGACCCCACTGGAAATAAATCCTCGGACTTTTGTGAGCTGTCCCTGGTGTTTCACAACAACGAATAAATCAAATCCAAACATATTATAAATAGTATAAACTAAAGTTTATATTACAGTTTATAACTATTGTTTTCAAAATGAGAAAAGTTTGTTTCACTTTATTTTTGTATGTGAAAGGAATATTAAAATTAATTAAAATAACTAATAAATTACCTTTTTTGTTTTTATATTGTAGCCTTAAATTTACTACAAGTGCAAATTCAAGAGAGGTTTTCATTAGCTCTGATGTGTTCTATCTTGAGGTGATGTTGGAGGCAAGTGGTGCAGTGGAGGATGTCAAGATATGTGACCAAGATGAATCTGCTGTATGTATTTGGAAATCAAAACATAGAAAGTATAATGCATACTCCAAGCAATGAGATACGCGTGACAGTATTCAATATTTCGACATAAATTATGTCATCATCAGATACATGCCATTGACAGGATTCAATATTTCGACATAAATTATGTCATCATCATTCCCGATAATGACATGATTTATGTCGAAATATTGAATCCTGTCACGTGTATCCCATTGCTTGGAGTATGCATTATACTTTATTACGCGAAGTTGATTAGTGGACCTTTCAGATTTTTTTCCCGCATCCAACAGCATAAATACCAATTACAGGATATACTTTACTATATCATGCTTATAAACTAAGACTCATTACGAGGCTTACCGTAGGCAATGGCATTGTCATGAGAAAAATCCTATAATGCTTGGTCAGGATTGAATCCAGGACCTTCAGATTGGTAGGCAAGCATGTTAACCATAATAATAAATAATAATAATTAGATTTTTATATAGTGCCTTACACAGTAAAGTCTCAAGGCGCTGTGGACCAGATGTTACACATTCATAAGACTTTCTACACAACTAAGGGTCCCGTCATGTAAATGTTGAGAGTGCAATTTCCATGCATCTAGAGATGTCACTTTCTATTTTAAAACAAATAAAAACAGCTGGTTGTGATTTTTGTGGATTCTGCCAAATGTTGTATTTATTAGGTTGGAACATCTGCTACTCAATTTTTGATCTATTATTATAGTTTACATTATTTCTTTATTTTACATCAATTCCTATTGATTTTTTTCAGTTTAAGAGCTGCCCTGAAATGCGCGATTGTCTGCGACAGAGTAATTTGAGAGGGTTTTTAGATCATCTGAAGGGATTAAACAGCTTCTATCAATTGCCTTGTGAAGTGTAAGTTTTAAGTTACTTCTTTATTGGACCAATTCAAAAATACAATAGAAAATCTTATCTTATACACTGCAGTAAAAATAAGTTAAATATTAAAAACAAATATTTATCATTGTATAAATGCCATTAATCACGCTAGCTTATTATCATTGCATTATTGTTATTATTCAATGTTGTTATTATTTTTATTATTATTGTTGTAGACCTGGTTCCATTATCATTGTTTTTTTCTTTAGGGGTCAAGATGAGACAAGTTCTTTGAGAACATCTAATTTTTATCCCAATAATGGTATTATATTTTATATTCATTACTTATATTGTTTATACAGAAACTTGTATTTTCTTTTAACTTTATTGAATAAATCTTTAAAGAATGAATATAAAAGTTACAGAAAGTAGGATCCAGGTGTTCTCTTCATTGAAAAAATTGTCTTTATACATATTTGTTGTTAATAGATGTAGATTGATAATTAACAGGTATGAATATGAGAAGAAAGAAATATATTCATTTTAAAATGGATGATTATTTTGAGAAAGTATGGTTTTACCATGAAGAGAACACCTTATTGTATTCAAAATTAAAGGTCAGGTTCACCCAAAAAATTATTATGTTTTAGTTAGTCATGAAAAGTATATTCAGCCCTATTTGGGAATTTTAAAGATTTTTTTCTCCTTGAATCTCATAAATTAAAAAATATAATAAAAATAAATACTAGATTTTATCCCTACTCATTTACACACAAAATAGCAAAGTGGGTATTATTATCAAATAAAAATGGCTACTTTACACTAGGCTATATAAAAACATCAGAAATGAACAATTTTGATTAAAACACACAAGAATAGTATTTTTCTATATAGTTTTAGAGTGACTTTTGATTTTTCACAATTTAAAATACCCCTCTTTCAGACAATTTGTATGTAAAAGAATAGAGATTCTATTTTGTAATTGGAACTATCCCCCCACTTAGCAATTTTCACCTATTTCACCAATAATTATGATAGGTAAAATAAATCATACAAATTTAGAAACAGGGCTGAATATACTTTTTATGATAAACTAAAACATATAAGGAAGATAATTTTTTGAGGTTAAAAAAACTCTAAAACTATGGAGCTTAAGAAACCTGTCTTTTTTTGGTAAAGTTACAGTATTAAAATTGCTAGCCTTGGCGAAACTTATATACGTTGCCAACATTATACCAGTACCGACATATGTTACAGCTAAAGTAGCAAAGCTAATTAAAGATTTTATATGGAATAATAAAGGTGAAAAAATTTAAAAAAAAACTTTAATTGGTGACACAAGTATAGGTGGCATAAGGATGCCGGACTTTGATCTGCATGTAAAAGCGTTAAACGTTATGTGGATAAAGAGATTGCTAAACAATGAACAAGCCAAATGGAAAATTATTCCGAGATATTATATTCATAAACTGGGACCAGAAAACATAGTATTTAATATGACATGCATAAAAAACATAAACATAAATAAGTACGATATACCAATATTCTATAAAAATGTTCTGCAGGCTTGTACACAATTCAATAGATATAATAAGGCAAACGTAGAAACATATAATGA
>JAOTQE010136251.1:0-11870 GCA_025631205.1 Nesometra sesokonis
GTTCATTAGGTGGTAAAAAATAGTACCGAAGTATGTCTCAACATGAAACACCATGGAGTAAAGAATCTAAAAGTTACACACGATTTACTAAAAATATCCCTTACGCGAATTTATATATAGATAAATACTATCAACCTCAATGTGTGTTATCAATTACATGTTTTGGTTCGATTGCCTACTGTAGACTGATTAAACCTGATTACTGTCAGTTACAAGATTCCTGGTTATTTTAGACTAGGCAGGCTGTTTGTATCACGCTGTTGGCGGGAGGGGAAATCATGGGTTTTGCCTCTTGAACCGCCATATCATGGCTTGTGGGAACTCCCCCTACCTAGGCATACACCACCATCGGCTAAAGAAATAAGTAATATATAGCAGTGTTGCTGGATTAATATGTGAAAGAATATGTTGAAATGCTAGGTGTGTATTAGGGAAAGTCAAATCATTTTTCATGTCACATTCGTCTTTAGGGAAGTTTTACTGTACATATTATATATGATAACTCTAGCTATAATGAAAATAAAAATAAATAATATTTCTTAGAATTGGTTGTGATTTTTGTGTTAATTTTATACAGCATGATGCATTCTGTTTTCAAAACAATTTTTTACAAGTATTATAATAAAAAAAAAGTACCACAAAGTACATTTAATGTATAATAACTTTATTTACTATGTCCTGGAATGATGGCAACCTTAACTACAATATTTCAAAAGTATCATAAAATAAAACATACATAATGTAAACCAGTCAACTCTCCTAAACCTGACCTCAGAAAATCAAAATTTCATACTAAAATGGACCTTTTTAAAATTCCACAAAATTAGGAAACCAATGTCAAAATATCTTTATCTATTTTTACATTGGTTTCCTAATTTTGTGGAATTTTAAAAAGGTTAACTCTCTAGAAAACAAGTCGATCCGACAATAAGACGTGGAAACCTGCGCACAGTAGCTGAAGCTGGTCAGTGTCACCAACTATTCGTGCACTGCACGCCATCACTTTTATTTAGCCAACAAAACTGGGATAGTATTCCTATTCTACAACCGTCTATACAAGGCAATTGAAGATAGAGTGCGGCTACTGATCCAAACTATACAAGCAAGATAAGTGTTTAAATCGGCTCTGTATCCTCTTTGCTTTTATACTATTAACATCATCTGCTATTCAAATTTCTGCGACTACGCCTGAGGCGAAAGTCTCTGAATGTAGAAACCTGAGACGTTATTTGCAATTTGCATAACTCCAGAAACAAAAAATAATATATGCTGGTTATCAGAAATTATATATGGAAAGAACAAAACGCAAATAATCACAAACATGCGTGACAAGTCCGACAGACAGACAGACAGTTTTGAAAAGCTGTTTATAGAGACGCTTTCCGCGTCTAAAAATACAATACAATAGAGAGCTTTCGATTTGTAGTGACGTGGAAAGTGGAATGTACTCAAATCATGCCAACGCCACTGCACATGGCGTAACAATTTGTGTCGCCCAGTATCTAGTACAGTTGTTGAATTTTGCATCCAGGTCACAACGCAGTTCCATTAATGATGAAATTCGGTTTAATATGATCTAACATCAAACACCCAGCATTACTGTAGAAAATAATTTAAAATAGACAGTTTTGTTTGAAATTATGAAGATTTAAAATTTTATGAATTTTATTAATCGAGTTCAAAAGTGTGTTAATTCATGCATTTGTCACATCCTATGTGCACATTATCAGTATCAAAATCAGTTGCACATAAAATAAAGAATGAATGTGACACCGGTCATAGCTAAGCAGGTTAATTTTCTTTTTTGCCTGCTACATTCCACATTGTTACAAATTGAAAGTTTCTTAATTTAGACAGATCGAACAGAAGTCAGTTTTGGAAGAGCAGTCAGTTTTTTTGTTTTTTTTTTTTTATTTTTAAATTTATAATCCTGGATAAAATACCAAATGGGGCAAGGCATGGAAAACCACCAAGTTGTCACACAGGAAGTTATTGAGAAATAAGTAAATAAACAACAGGAAATAATATACAAATACAAAGCAATTTATTGTCTATTTTGTTTCATAACTTTGGTTTTAGAAGCCCAATTTTGATAATTGACCCCTCATTTTAAAGCTTATAACAAGTGTAATATGGTTGCAATATTAACTCTGTTTGTAATTTTGCAAAAACTTGGTAGTTTTACCATAACATGTCCCAAATTATGATCTTAATTTTAAACAAAATAAGCTTAAATTTTAATATGAATGCATATTATTGGTATACAATAAAAATGAATAATTACAATTATTTTATACCATGATACAATTAAATGTAAGAATGGTATTTTAGACTACAATTATGAAGTAATTTAATGGTTAAAGTTTAAAGTGATATTTTAAGGACAATTTATGAAGAAATAAATGGTGACATTCTCAATGTTGGAGGAGGGATTCTCTTTTCTTCACACGAAAAATCTGTTATCCCATTTGATTACCAAATTGGACAAAGTGCTGTCAACATTGACATTATGAAGTTTTCGAAATCATAACAAAATTTTTAAGGTTATGTATGCTAATAAGCAAACATGCAAATGAAATCTAGTCAGACAAAAGAGAGTGTTTTTTTGTCAATTAGCTGTGCAAGTAAGCCGATGAACAAAACTAATATTTTCATGAATACTCTATAAAAATAGCAGCCTTATGACTTCATTTGAGATGGCAATTATTGAAGATTTTTTAAATTCCAATAGTTAAAATTTGCCTAAAGGTACACTATCCAATTAGCAATGCTACCTCCATAATATTTCTTACATTCTCAAGTTAAATCTACCTTTAGAATTTTCAATTCTTCTATATGTTCATTGCACTAGTGTTTTCTAGATATTTTCTTTCCAGTGTCTGCAGCTAAAATCTCTTGTTACATTATACAATTCACAAAAAATCCTCGTTTTTTTTAAATATTGTTTCAATATGGGGATTTACAGTAAACATATCTAGAACGTTGTTATGTAATGTAATGGCAGTTTGGGGGTGGGGGATGGGGGCTCTAGCCATTGAAAGTAATATAATTAGATTTATATAGCGCCTTACACAGTAGAATCTCAAGGTGCTGTGGGCTAGATGTTACACATTTCTATGTCTTTTCACGCCCCTAAGGGTCACGTCATGCCCTGCTGTGCTAATATGATTATGCATGCTCACTTAGAAAAAATCCGAGATATGATGACATGACCTTTCTGTCATGATCTTGAAAACTATTGTCATTGTTTGTTCTGTCCCATATTACTATCACATACCCATTTACATTTCTGGCTAAAATACCAAATTATGTGAAGAATTGTACAGAAACAGACCAAAATGTCCTACTATGTACCCATTTATATTTTTGGCTAAAATACCAAATTATGGGTTGTAAATTACACCTGGAACATCACTTAAGGATGATCTGGGCAGACTATCCCACTATGTGCCCATTTATAAAGGTAGTCCCATATTCAATACTGATTGTAGAGGAACGGAATATTAGGAGCCTCGGCATTGTGTGGTAGGTGTCCAGTTCCTTTCCACACCGACTTTTTACCCTTCCCTGGTGTATTTCAACCAGGTACTTGTTCACAGCTGAGTGAACTGAGAGCCGTCCTTGACGGGAACTGAATCCAGTTCACTGGCATGACTGGGAAGTGTCATAACTGCTTGACTAACCACTCAACTCCTACCATTTAAACTCATGGCTAAAAAAACCTTGTCTTTAAAAAACTGGTTATATAGAATTAACAAGCTGTAAGTACTGTTTACATACCTTAGGCAGTTTTCCACTAGGCAAATATTTTCACTCAAATCGCCAAGTTTTTTAGTACACATGTTTATAAGTGCAAATTTCCAAATCGATGAATAAATTTGACTAGTGGAAAACGATCTTTAAATATTTGAGGACTCACCACAAAATGATTTGGTTGGAAACTCCAAAATTGAGTTATTGATACTCTAATAGAGCATAATGTTGACTACACTTTAAATAATATTCAATAAAGGTATGAACATTTGAAATGTTTATGTATGGAAACATGGTTTTGAGAAAATAACCCATAATGCACTCTAAAAGTGTAAACAATAAAAAGACTGTAAACCACAAAAACCCTGCCTTTAGGGTACTTTCCTGCTTGAACAATGACATTTTATTTATAATTGATTAAAGTTAAGTTTCTCAAACATTTGACTTATTTTGTTGAATATCTTAATCTGATCTCACCTACGATGCGACTCATTTTGTGGCGAGACCTCGCATCTCTCTATCTCTCTCTCTTTGTAATATTGGTTTTATGTTTACATTCTTGTTTATATAAATAATAAAACTATAATCTACATCATTGCATTTCTTCATCACTTATTCCATTTATTTCATCTTCATCTCCTCCGATAGCTTTCCAAAATGCTATAGCCACATTCTCTGCATATTTCTTTCTTTCTTCAGGTGGTAATGAATTGGCCTTTTCTGTAAAAAGACATTTTTTTTATAACAAAAAATATCAAATCATTAAATAGTTGAACCTCCCGTAAGCGGACACCCTCGGGTCCAAGAAAACTGTCCGCTTACGGGAGGTGTCCGCTTACGAGAATTACGGCCGATAGAGGGCCAAAGTTGTAAATTTATGTATAAGCCCTTTTGCCTCCTATTTCATGGCCTTCTCAACACAAATGTCCTCTTAAATGTCTAGACACTGCATTGTATATTTTAATAAATATTGTTTATCATTTTTAAGATTGGTTCGGTAATATGATTCTCAGCCATTACAGAATAAGGATGATTTTGTACAGAAATTTGTATTCGTTTGTACAAAAAAAATCACTAAATTTTCCGGGATGTCCGCTTATGGGAGGTAAATTAACATACAAAAAATCTATATTTTAAGACAAAAAGTGTCCGCATCTGCTTACGGGAGGTACCAAATGCACTGAATAGATACGAAGAACAAATGGGTCTTTGAATTAGTGTCCAATATGGGAGGTATCTGCTTACGAGAGGTGCAAGTTCAGGAAATAGGGCTTTCCCGAATGATAAACGAATGGTACTGTGTCTGGACAATAGCGTTCCGGCTCCATTCATAGAAGTACTGATGAAGACAGTATGCAGTAGAAAATATTGTGCAATTTATACCAACACCTATCGACAAATGTCGTGTGACGTTTATTAGACAACTTTAAAAGCAATTCTATCTAAATACCTATTACGCATACCTAGTGTAACAGTTTCTATCTCAAAAGCCATACTACAAGATTTATTTTGATTTGTCATTGTGACAAGTCATCTTGCATTCAATTTAAGTAAATTATTCTGAACAGGCTTGCTTTCCCAGCCATCTAATAAACATCACATGACATTAGTTTTTTTTATTGGTAAGGGTGTGGGGGTGGGGTGGCGCAACCGGCGCGCACCCCCTATTATTTTCAAAACGCAGTTGTCCCTTATATTAGATGCGTCAGGTAAAAAATGTACCATAAAAGCCCAAAATACGGTCAAAATAGGGGTACTAGGGCACCAAATGGGGGAAATGACCACGCCCACCAGGAGTGTAAGAGCGCCGACCCCCCCCCCCCCTTCGAAAGACCTTGGATCCGCCCCCGAGTACTGCATAGTGATTGGTATACTACATGTTGATCAGTAAATACTAAATTATGATTGTGAACTGAAGGCTGAGGAGGTGTTCATGTACTTTTTATTCATTTTTTTGCAGGAAAACTATGCAGTGCAACATTTTACCTTTCATGGATGCCATCCTTGCAAATAGCTGTTCAAAAGATTCATCCCCAGGGTCATCATTACCAAGTGCTTCAAATAATTTCATATCATCATCGAACATTGAATCTGAAAGACAAAAAAAATTACTAATTAGAATAACATCTGATTGATATTGGTGGCCACTAATGAGTAGTAGTATCCTGATGATGACATAATTTATGTTGAAATATTGAATCCTGTCATGATGGCGTGTATCTCATTGCTTGGAGCATGCATTATACTTTCTTACTTGAAGTTGATGAGTTGTAGTATGTTTGGGAAGAAAGTTTATGACTGGGTACAACAGCAAATTATTGAAAGAATCGAACACATGGCACTAGGTAGCCTGTCTCACAGGCCTTACGGTCGGGTTTATTCACTTTTATTGCTTGATTCCTTTTAAGGCGGTACTGACATCCAATACTCACTTACTTTAGTTTAGCCGTAAGGCCTGTCAAAACTGTTTATGCGTGACCATTCTCAAGAAAGAAATGACGTATTTTGTTCCTCCGTATTTGGCATGTGGTTGGTTCGAAATACTATTTACAGTACGGTCGACCAACCAAAATGCTTTCTTTCCGAGTGAACAATCGAAAAGCCTAAGCACCATTTGAGACACTACCAAACAACAAATTATACCTGAAAAGTATTCTTACGAATGTAATTTTGTCCTATTCTATTAAAAAAAAAACTTCTTATTTCTCGTGCATTTGCAATTGTCCTTCACGTCGACTAGGCCTATGCTAGTGATTTTCTTTATGTGTAGACCCAAATCCATCCGCACATGAAGGCCTTCTGTAACGCCAAACTTTGATTAGAGAAAGAGAGGGACGCAATGGTACCAAGTGATTTTCAAATTCAATCAAGCGTGACGATTTTAAACTAAGAAACATCTTTTTCATTGCCGAAGATTAAAACAGAAAGATCTAAAAAAATTATAATCAAACATGGAGCATTTAACCATGGGTTCTTTGCCATCCACTCTATACGAGTCCCTATTATTTTATTATAGAATTCATCCTTTTCATTTTTTTTTAGCCAATTAGGAAGCAAATCATTCATTCCCCTCTCTTTAGTTATTGAAAATGTAGGTAAGGTATAGAAGGGCCTAAAGGAATACAGAAATGATATTGTATTGTGGGCCAGTTGATACAAACCTATTCTATTTGTTTTTGACTGGTCTTTATCCTTTGCTTCATTCTTTTTTCCTTTCTCTTTTTCACTTGTTGACCTTCCTGAAGCTTCTGATGATAAATTAGCCTCATCTGGTACAGACGTTGCTGTATTGTTAACTTCTAAATTACTGGAATTTGAGGCTACATCATCTTCTTGCTCTATCTTTGGTTTTGTTTGTTCTTTAGATTCACATTTATCTAATTGTTTCTCTCGTTTGTTCTCATCTTTTGCTCCTTTTTCTGAATCCTCTACTTTTGGTGTTCCTGGCATAAAAGTAGGCCGGAAGCCTATTCTTTCTGAAACATTTATAAAATTATCATGTTTAAAAGGGCATTAATTTCAAAATCCACCAAAATTAAATTTCTTTGAAAACTTACCTGTTTATTATTTCTAAAATAATACATGCTTAGTTACCTGTATACTTGTTTAATTTTATTCTCGAATAGAATAAAGCTTCAAACTCTTTCAGGCTTATTCCCCCTTATTTTTAGGAAAAAAATAAAATACAATACTAATTTGTATTTTTAATGATTTGAAGTAATATCATTACATAAACAACGCACACCAGTATTTTATTTACGAATTTCAATACAAGGTTCTTTGAATATAATGTTATTTTGTAATTTCTGCATGCTCAGTGTATTCAGTGGAAGCAGTTGGCGCAGCGGTGGCGTTTTGGGCTTCCAATCACAAGATCGGTGGTTTGAGGCTCACTCTGGTCGATTGTTTATGTTCCTAGGCAAGACACTTTATCCACGTTGCCTCTCTCCAC
This sequence comes from Nesometra sesokonis, assembly GCA_025631205.1. Taxonomy (NCBI): domain Eukaryota; kingdom Metazoa; phylum Echinodermata; class Crinoidea; order Comatulida; family Antedonidae; genus Nesometra; species Nesometra sesokonis. The sequence goes on from JAOTQE010136251.1 coordinate 7,706, forward strand.
CCAGGAGTATAAGTGGGTACCTGGGAGGTGCAAATGCCATATGCGCTGATTACGGCTGCAACATTATGGAATGGATTGTATTCCATAGGTGTTTGTCCCAATGACTGGGGGTAATAATTGTGAAGCGCTTAGAGGCCTTGGCAATAAACGCTATATATATATCACATATTATTATTATTATTCCCAAGACTCCGTTCAGTGTAACTAGACTTGTCATTAATTGACTGAGCATGACATCAGTTATGTAATGCATACTCTGTATTATTCTTTGTGCAATTTACCAATTCCCTTCCCTTCTTAGTATATGCTTCTGCTTTGTACTGTTTCTTATTGCTACTCACTCTTGTTCGTATCTGCTCTAGGATAGTGTGAAAATATAAAATATTGAATTTGAAATACTGTACCTTTGAGCTGCATATTTGACCACATACAAGCATTCATCGCCTGTACAATTCGTTCAACACCTATTGTCTCGGCAAAGCCATCTAAATATAAACAAGCAATACAGTTTCCCTTAATTATGAATACTTTACTTTCTACAATTAGCCAGCACTCCAAAACTATATATTCAGAAATACTTGTTTATTATTAATATCATTCTTGTTAGGCCTAAAAAATCTAGAAAATCAGGTCAAGTTTTTTATTTATTCCTATCATTAATCTCCAGTTTAGCTAAGTACATAAAATTATTTCAAAATTGAAGGAAATGCATAGACTTATCCAAAAAATGAACTACATGAACCAAAAAAAAAAAAAAAATCAAATTTACAGACAATATGATTAACACGTTGACTGCCAGACCCCTTTTCCTGTTTCATTCCCATGTGCCAGAACAGGTTTATATGTACAAATATAGTTTTTTAAGGTTTTAGTTAGTCACATATCATCAAAATAGTGTCTAATATTTTGGCGGGAAAATATTAGATGACGAGTATACTCGTCGTTGGCACTGGGAAAGAAATGTTCTTGCCTACGCCAGTGGCGAGTTCACTCGCCTGCATTGAAAATACGATTGTTATCAGTGACGAGTTTACTCGCCTGCGTTGAAAATACGATTGTTATCATTGACGAGTTTAATCGCCTGCATTAAGTGCCACCACACTTTGAAATCTTAACTGCCTGCAATAAAACACAACAAACAAACAAAAGTTATTTCAACACTATGGTCTAGGTGTATCTTCCCTGAATTACCCCTGAAGAGGCTGTAAGTTTACGATGTATGCATGTGTCGTGAGAAACATTATAAAGGTACACTGTTTTTGACGAGTATACTCGTCACTGGCGCACACAGCAACACCCAGTTGGCGAGTATACTCGATGCTGGCAGTCAACGTGTTAAAGAGGTCTGCTATAAAAATCATATAAAAACAGTATTCCTCTCATTCCAACTCAAGATTTAAACAAAAAATTGTGCTTGGGCAAAATGCAACAATATTTTGGAGGAGGTTTAATTATAATAAAGAAGAGGTATTACAGTACTTTACCATCTTCCTCCTCATCTTCATTATCTTCCTCTTCTGTATTTAACTCCACAAGCTCTATAGATTTCTCTAAACACCAATGCAATGCAGTGTCCCTTGTTACTTCTAAAAGATAATATGGATAATAAAAATGATATGCAGATAAGAGAAAAATATACAAATGTACACCAGTTTACAGTACAGATGTATCATACATTTATAATCAATATGCACTCAAATTTTTAATTTTTTTAAATTGATTTATTAAACACCAAGATAACCCACGAATGTCTGAAGTAAACTTATTTCCAGTGGGGTCCTTCTGGTGGTGATTGGGCAGTACAACAGGAGACAATCCCCTACTCTTTATTCAAAGAGTGCACTGCGTTCTTTAACGTGCATGTGAGTCATGTTCGACCAACAGGCTAACGTCTCATCCAAAAAGGGTGCGCTAGTAACTTGTATTCCAACCCTCCAGCCGAAACACAAGGAGCAGTGTGGTGTTTAATCGATCCATGGACCAAGGAGTCTCCACGGTTCAGTGATTTCAATGCCAATCTCAATGAATATTAAAGTAGAGAAAAGACCTCTTAATGTTATTTTAAAAGTCTGCAGGTAGATGAGGAAAAGGCAGCGAGACAGACCAGGAACATTGACAGTATAGGATTAAAAACAAAGCAGGCACAATCACAAAGGCCGAGACCGGTGGCATTAGCTTAGCCGCCACCACCTGGCTGGCAGTGTCAGTTTTGCCACCACCGCCGTCATCATCATCATCACCATCAACTGTTACCAAATTAAAATTGACCCAGGTCACTGACAGCAAACGATTTGAACGTAAAAAACAGTTAAGCTTAGTCAAGACTATCAAATATGCCTATATATGGTCATGATGCTATCACATAATGACCACACATGGACATATCATTACCATATATGGGTATATCAAAGTTAACTTGTCAAATAAAATTTGATAGTCTGGACTGAGCTTTAATATAAAAATTTAAAAAAACAAAACAAATGTACACTCTCTTCTCAAAACTGCCACAAACACTATTTGTTTGTCTGTTTTGTTTTGTTTTTATTTTATTTTCGAGTTTGTCCTTTATTTTTTTATTTTGGATGCAATGTCTACACAAACTTACCACCATCATCATCAAATTTGACACAGGCCAGAATCTGTATTTCAGGTTCCATTTGTTCTATGAATGGCAGCCATTGCCTTGCTGATGAGAAACTACTCGTCTGCAAAAGAATAAAAACTTTTTCAAAACAAAATTTATTGACAAAAATGAGACAGACATTTCAAAACCATCATGTACTGTAACCATTCTCAAGATCAATGAAAAAGAAAAAAAAATCAATATGATGGTGATGAGGGTGACAGGAAATGCAAATATAAACACCAATCAAAGACTATTACTAATTAATTACTAGAATTGAAAAACAACTTTGATGGAATTTTGCTTATTCAGAGTCAGTTTCAACTCTTTGATCCATAGCATAATGGCAATCAAACTTAGATTGTTTTATAGCAATCCGCCACTGAGTTTTCTGGATAAACCACTTCAACGTTTCAACTGCACATGTGCATGACAAAGGTCAAAGCACACAAACTTCTAACCAACCAATCTCAAGTCATGGTTCTGCATCTTTGTATTACTTAACCTGGCTTCACCATGATAATGCACATTCTGTAGTTTAAAACATGAAAGGGCTTATTACCCTTTGAAAAAATAACACCCTCTGACTTGGTAGATCTACCACGTTAAATTACTAGGGAGATCTACATAGCACCACAGAAAACTACCTAGTAAGATAGTATAATTACTCTGTCAGTTGATGTTATTAATGCCTTGTAAGAGTTTATTCTAAATAGTGGCTGTATTTTCCTATGTACAGTATACTTGTAAAGCATTACTGACCATATCCTTGGTAGTACAGTATTCCTTGATTGGTAGTTTTTACAGGGTTAACAGTGTTAACTACTTTAATCTACCTTGTCACTATCGTTATCAACCATGTTAACAGAGTTATTTTGTTTTTTCAAAGGGTACTCAGCCTGTGTGATACAGAGCATACTGTACCTTATCATCGGTAATTATCACCACTGCATTTACAGACTCAGCAAACTCCGCTGTGCCTATTGTTTTCTGTGTTGTCGTACATAGCTGAATATCTGCTGTAAAGTATTTGTTATCTATAGTCCAGGGGTATCCAATAATCTGTTCTATCACACTGTGATGTTCTGGCAACTCTTCAGTTCCAATTATTTCTGTGAATTCAAAAACAAGGATTCATTTTGTTATTTAATCTAGGTCTATCTAAATTTTATAAAATAGATACTAAGCCTACAATTGAATCTCCTTGTAAGAACCCAATGATCACATCCCTTAAATGACCACTCTCGTTTACTGATTTATTCAGTGCATATGATATGATGAGCGGCCACCGGCCATCAACAAGTCCAACATTGCTTTGATATAAAATGCAGAGGCATTTCCAGGATTGTGATTTTGTGGGGGGGTGCCAATTTTCATTTTGACAAGCAAATAAAAAACAAAAAACAAAAAAACCTCCTTACAATAACAATTGTGGCCTATGCCTCATGGGAGACTTTATATACAGTGGCTGTGCATATTCATTTTTTAGTACGTGTTCATTTAAAGACATCCCAAAAAAAAGAAAATTTCGGGTAAATTTGG
>JAOTQE010136262.1:0-11870 GCA_025631205.1 Nesometra sesokonis
TGGTCTACCTTACACTCAATCCTTTGGATTTATGGTAGCCTCACTGGGCAAAGCAGAGTTTCGACGATACGATGTACCGATGCTGTTGTTCTACATCGATACACACACAAAAGACACTTATGCTGTCGTATCAAGCGTTTCGGAAGCGTGTCGTTTGATGGAAGTTTACGTGGAAAACGCAACGATGGCCGCGTTCGGTCAAGTAAATAGGCAAAAGAGAATGCGTGAGTGTGGACGAAATACAGAGACCGTGACCGTTAATTTGCAACGAAAACAGTTGCGAAGCACAGTAGCCGACTTTGTGAACAAACGATGCACTGAACTGCCTACGCCAGTTACTTGTGTAGAACGCTGTTCGGACAGAGTGAAACGAATGAAATGCCTAATGGTTATGGTGTGCCTTTACAACGACGAGACTGAAAATAGTCCCGAAGGTGTTCGGCTGAGATTTGAAAACGGTTCAGTCAAGACAGCCGCTATAATGCCATTTGCAGTAAACAAGCGAATGCGAGAGGAATTTTCGCTAGTGGAAGAAGAAACCGAGGAAGAAACACTTGCATGTAGAAATCGGCTAGAAGAATTGCCTTTTACTTTAAAAAACAGTACCGGAACGTTCTTTAAGAAAGGGGACAAACGGACGTTCTCGTGCGAAACGGACGTCCTGTCATATTTTCCCGTTATGGAAAGATTGAAGGGATCGCTGAAAGATCTGGCGTCTTGCGAAATCCACAAGACTACTACGGCAACGTCAATAGTTACAATTTCCAACAACGATTGCAACTTGGTTACAAAATATGGCAGGTCCCTATTCGGACGGTTCGTGGCTCGGGCAGTGGCATCAGCACCGACCGGAAATTGGAGAAATGTGTTGAAAGTGTTGGAAATCTCCGAAGGAATTGAAAGCGTGAAAGGAAAAATGAAAAAGGCATACGATCGACGAAAAGATCTGGAAAAAGCCATAACGGACGCTGGCGGCCCAATCACCAGGGGACTCTCTGACGAACTAAACGAACTGCAAAAACGTGTAGGCTCCAATCGTATTCTGGATGAATTGTTGCAGCAACTACGTAACACCAAAGCTGAGCTTGCAGCCACGAAGATTCAGCTAGACGCTTTACAAAGCAAGTTTAAACAGGTCGTAGATGAAATGGCGGAAGAGAGGACTCTGTTTAGGAACGTTCTGGAAACGGAAAGAGAGAAATTCAAACGAATGACCGACACTTGGACAAACGACCGCGATGAATTGATAAAGGCCATGAAAATAGAAAAGAAGAGATTTACACTACAGGAAAAGGCATGGGAAAAGGATAGAAACGAGTTTAAAGACTTGATCGAAAATGGCATCCGAGAGCAAATTAGACTTGCCGTCGGCAACCTCCAATCCAATTCCCGAAAGGAAATTAAAGGAAAGAGAAAACTTGACTTCGGCTGCGCTGGGTTCAGAAAGAAAGTTAGGGTAAACCAACAAAATCAGCAGCAACAACAGCAATGCGTAGCGTAATATTGTAATCTGCATCTGATTGCAAAATACAATTATATAATTTGCATTATGTACTTTTATAAATGTAAATAAATTAAATGACAAACGTAAATGTTTTAGTCAATGTAATTCTATATTTTGTTTCCGATATAATAGCGTACAATAAAAAAATAGACGATTAACCTTTTGTCTGATTGATAATCCAAAAAAATGTTCAGATTGCAAAAAACTAAGATAGTCGTGGCATGTCTTATTACGATATCGACGACGTTGTGTACAGCTTTGACAATGGACAGGACGTATATCGTTGCTAGACCATACTCATCGTTTGAGTTACGATGCAACCTAGAAGGTCGAGCCTCCGATATTCGTTTGAGCTTGCCAAACAACGATGTAGGCTACGTCATTGCCTTTACTACTTCTGATTTATCAACTAGCATGTTGAAGGTGTACGCTGTTTCAACTACAGCTTCAGGATACTACTCGTGCTATGTTGATGAATATAGCAAATACGATCAGACGTGGAAACGGATGCAGGTGAATGCGTACGTAGTAGTTATTGACTCGTACATCATGTCGCCCATAGAACATAGAACCAGCGCCCTCTCCGAAGGTTCTCGAGACTTTGATGATTCGGAGGTGCTAAACATTGCGTTGTGTTTTGGTTGAGATATAACCGTCAAATACAAGTTATTTCGTCTCTCCTTTACAATCCGGTTCTTTGCGTCCACCCAGTGCAATGCAGAGATGACGGCGTTCTCCGTATGAGCTAAAAGTAAGTCACTACCCTCTCTGGGTGAACACACTTTGAAATAGATTTCTTTCGATCGTTCATGACAACATGCGACAAGGGTGGGTATGTCGATAGATCTTCTACGTTTGTTGGCCTCTAGACTGTGAGCCAACAAGTTGATCGACTCCGTCAAAGATCTTTTTCCTCCGTCGTAGAGCCGAAGCAGAGATTCTGCGTTTCCGCGTACTGTCAGTTTCGGGAGCCGGACCATTGACGGAAGGCTTTTCATCAGTACTCGATACATCTCCTCTAACGTTACATCTTCTTCTTCGTTTGACTCCGTCGTCATTGACGTTGGATCCATTACGTTCTTTGGGCGGTGTGAATTTCACGGTTCTGTTGGTGAAAGTAAAGTGGTTGGTGTTAGTTTTGTGTTATTAGTGTCTAATATTGTAGGATTTGCAAGACAGGGTAAACACAAAAAAAACAAGAAGAAAAGAAAGAATTACAAAAAAATATCCCTCACCCCATATAATGGGTAGCGTCAAACAACCACCGGTAGACGGATCTATTCGAGCGTACGCAGTAGATCCGATATATCTGAACGCAAACTTTGGGCGCGATGCCAACGACGTTCGCGGTAAGCTGTATGCCTTGTCGGACAGCTCGTTGATTCAACCCGGACAGGTTCTACTCGGAAGGTATAACTCCGGCAACGGTCGGGTGGGATTCGTCCCGGGGCCCAACGGCATGGACACGCCAATACGCAATGACGTCGATGACGCCGAAAGAGAACGCTTAATTGAAGAAAGTGACATGCGAAATTATGTAGTCATTGGAATCACCGGGATGGAACTTACAGAATGGCCCACATAAACGCTAATATCTGTGGTAACGCACTCACCCAGTTGCATGTTTTTCAACAACGGTTCTCAGCCTATACTGGACGGACAGATAATTTGCGTGCGGTATCTGACGTTGGGAGAGTGCGAAGAGCACATGTCCCGCTACAGAACATTGAAATGGGTCACGTACGGTGTGACGCCGGCCTCCGACTCGTCCCGTATCAACAGTATGCTTAAGTATATGGCGTTGAACAAAGGTGCAGCTACGGCAAGCAACAACAATCAATTCGAGCTCGCCAGACGTTCTCTGGTCGAGATATTCAACAAGACATCCTCATTCCTTACATCCGGCACGCTTCCACGTCCAACGCTTTGGACAGAGGATGGCTACCTTGGTACAGAACCCCTCGAAGTGTTCAACAGCGAAAATTCGAAGCGAGAACTCTTTAGCCTTGTGTACCACATCTTACGATTCGCCGATATTGCACATTCCAAATACGGTAGGGCTGTTTTGGGATTTGCTTCGGGGGACCCGAGACCGTGGAAATGTGGGAGATTGATACTGCAACCCAACCATTAACATGTTAGCACCGCATAACGTTTGTGTATCCCGAGTAAAAGGCGGAGAACAAAACAAAACCCCGTAGACATGGACACGCCGTATTCAATCGCTCCGTTTTACGGTCACGGGACAGTTAGTTTAGAGGAAGCACTCAAGAACGACAATTACCCTATGGAGGCAATGCGCGAATTCAGTGGACACCCGGATTACATCGGATTCTCTGATCGAGGAGCTTCTGTGACCGATCGAGATACGTGTCCGACAAGAGAAATGAGATTGAAGACAAGAATATTGATGGATTCAACGTTTCCAGAAAATCCCAACGATTACACTCTATGGCTGATACCGATAGTCATTTTTCGTGGTAGGTCACGTTTTAGCATCACTACAAAGGTTGCTCCGGCCGAGGTTTTGGATCGGTGCACCGCTGCGTCGGACGTACCGTTGCTTGGAATGAGGACCAGTTCAAGAGAGTATAGCACGCATATGGTGGGCGGTGCGATAGACATTACGGCCGAGGCAATACAACGCAGCTCGGATCAGGCATTGAGAGATGTTTTTGCGCTCAAAGAAAAACAATTGCGTGCTTCGATGGAGATGACAATGAAATACAATATGTACGCGGGAATGATGGCAGGGCCAACGCCTAAATATGTTGACATGTTAAACACTCCTAACGACCGTATGACTAAGACTGACAGATTTTACAATTCATGGAAGCAAGATAGGGACGAATTCATTTCGTTCAATCTGAATCGTACCGGTACATTGGCTACGTTCGTAGATCTGGACAATTCGCTGAGATACGGTAGCACTTCTACCTCATGCACACCGCCCGATACCATCATCGTGCACCCTGCCCTTGCCGATCAACTGCCGTTGAAGAAATCGTCGAATTCTGCCACCCGTCAAGTCTATTACAAATGTTCCACAAACGACAAGAAGCTGGACGAGTCGGATATAGAGACATTGACCGGAGCTGAATTTTACGCGCACGCTCCAAAGAAAGCAATGATTGTGAACGGCTCCGAGAGATTTGTAATGACTATGCCCGAGGCTACGGCAAAAGATGGACATCGATGTAATCTGTCAGAGTTGGATGCAAGTTTTAAGAGCTACGTGGTTGTCGGGTGCAATCCGTTGCGTCGCGGTCAGTCTAGGCAACTGGAATTTGATATCGTGACCAGCATTCCCTGGAACGAAATTCGTGTCACCGATCTTGACACTATGACAGACGGTACCGTCCGCATGACCGAGGTAATAGAGCGAGGCGGATACTACAAACCCGAAACCTACAACACATCTGTATACAATCGAATGTTTTCGGATAACCCTGGTCTACGCCGTCTCAAGGAGAAGATGAGTACGGAAGAATTTGACAGTGACTGCCTTCGTAAGCAGAACATGAGTAAGCGATCAGTATTGTTTAGACCTAGCCGCAAAGTTTACTATAACCCAATCGAAAAGAGATTCAGACCGGCGATCACTTTCGGGCACAGCGAACTTCCCGAGTCGCCGGTAGACAACGGTGACGTGATTGCAGGTATGACGATGATGGCCAGGTGTCTACTCTCCGATTCGTCTTTCGATAAACTGTACGATTGTGGATTTCATTACCTCCGAAGCAGCCTAGCGCTAAAATGGACGGACGTCGATTTGACGATGCTCTTGGACATTGAGAGCGGCAAGAATCTTGTCGCTCATTTGGCCGAAGACGTCGAGAGAAATGCTGGGTTGACTCACTTTGTGAGATATCGGTATCTGTCAAAGATAAAAGAAATTCTCGAGAGGCGAATGAGTGATAAGGTTAAACCAGGCAACTTTGACAAGGAAACGCTGGTGGCTATCGAAAGCGTTCTTTCGCTCGTTGACCTACTCTCGACCAAGTATATGTCGTTGACAAAGACGAACGCAAACTACACCCACTCCTGGCTTTACTCTAAAGCAGCTAAAGTGTCTTTCCGTTCCCATAACGGAAACGAAACCCGGGACATGGAAATTAAAGAGATTCTTTTCGATCGTGTCATACTGAGGTTGTTGTCTCCACGCATCTACGCCGTTAAACAAGCCCCCGACTGGAAACCTAAATTGCAGGAAAAGACGATCTCGTTCTGTCAGTCTTTGCCTGATCACACTACCGTTAAATGTAGATTGATGGGAAATGACGGTGGTGCCGTAACCTTTTTGACGACCTCAGCCGTTGGAGATACTTCGGAAAAGTCGGTCGAAGATATCACTCAGTACTTTCCGTACTACTCTTTTGCAGGCCCAAGGGCCATCAATGAACCGTTTGTGAACAGAAATTACTCGTACCGAGTGGACAGGGTTTGCGCTTTGCCACTATCGAAAGGCGTTGGAATGTTCACGCTTCTGTTTCTCTCCATGCTTCAGAATCCACCAACTACCAAGATGTTGATTGGTGAAAGCGTGTACTTGAACATCGCGTTCTTGCTGTTTAGAACCGTGCGTCAACGTACATGCAGTATCATTATGGCCCGGTCTGGAGCCAACAACCGATACATGTTTTTAGGAAACGGAAGGATCGACGCTACCGGGACGAACGCTTCTTCATACAAGACGAGTTCACGAATAGAAATGGCGTACGTAGATACCAGTCCAATTGACAACACTCGAGTTCAGCACTTCGCTGCCGGGCTTGGCTATCTCGGAGGAATGGGATGTACGATTGTTAACCCACTGCAACCGCATCAAAGACAGGGGAACGGTGATTTTGTAGTAGTGCCAATTCCTGCTTCCTTTGATCCGGAATCAGTAGAGCTAATGCTAGTGAATGGAAGAGCGTCAGTTGGTGATGGAAACTCTAATCAATCACTCGATAAACTTGACGAGATAACAAACAGATTTTCTACCAATCCCTACGCAACTGTCGGTGCTTCCGAGGCCCACATAGTACTCGGTCTACAGCATTCTCTCTGGATGAACGACAACACAGGGGAACTCGGCGGTGTCCATAAGACATATCTTTTGAGCAGACAACCACCGGAACAGTACAAATCAGGCCTGGACGCCTTCTTTCAGCCAATTCACGTGCACAATCTACACCAAGAGTCCAACGTTGCATTTCAAGGGAGACAGTACCACGACGGCAGCCAGTCTTATAGGTGCGCTTTCAAATCCGTAAACAAAGGGTTTTACGGGGAAAATGAACATAGCTCGTCGACGTTTCGAAACCTACTAGATGTTTCCTATTCCAGATTCGATCAGGGAATGTTGATCGTGGATCCCATCACCTGTCTTCCGACAGGACGCGGTACGGACGATCAATACATAAGAACCGGACTCAGAAAGAGGAACATGCCTTGAATGTTTGAAGATAAATTATGTTAGTGAGAAAAAAAAAGAAAATTAAAATGAAATTTTAAGGGTCTAAAAGTTTGGAAGAGAGAGAAATTAATACATGTCTTTTGTGCGCTTACCGTTTGTATCCCTTAATCCAGTCGAACGATTTCACGTCGAATTCCTTCAAAATTTCGCTGTACACGGCACCTCCTAAACAACGGACAACCACAATAGCAGATGGACGTTGGGTAAGAAAGAATGTGTTAGAGAGAAACAAAGCTCCCAGTTTCGCTTGGATCTTTGCTCGATCGAGCAGACATGGACAAAAGCCGATTGTACGTTTAACGGGTGCCAGTTTTCGTTCGTTAAGCAGTTGTAACATGGTCATCGAAGTGCTTTTAAATTCTACGACGAATGGACGTTCACTTGAACGCTCTTTCATCACAAGATCGATTACGGCGACGCTCGCCTCAGAATTGTCAGGACCGGCATTGGTGACAGGGCATTGCGCCGCCTCAAACAGCAAGTCTAGATCGTCTAAAGTAGGATTTATCTCTTTGTTAGTCATCGAACACACTTCTGCGTCTATTTTGCGACCCATTTTTAAGGCTTAATCGCTGGAAAGCGCTGCAGAACCTATACAGCGCGCTCTTCTAATCTTCCATCTTTTGTCGAAATACAGATATTGATCTATTTGCTTTGTGATGGATGTAAGCTTCTTGCCGTTGCCATAGTACGATCGACCAGATCCACGTTTGATAGGAACGAGTTTTTTTTTCAGCATAATTTCTATTCAATGGTTCAAATACATACCCATCAAACGCACACCCATCAAACGCATACCCATAAAACGCACACACGTCTATTTATATATATGTGTGTGTGTATGTGTGTGTATTCATGTATTTATACGCAAATATTAGAAAAAAAAAAGATGAAACGATAATAAATGACCGTTTTCAGTTTAGAAAAGTGTGTACTTTTTATATTTTTTCTTCAATTTCATTACAACAGTTTTCTTTAAAAAAAAAACATGGGTAAACTGGCAGCAAACGCAAAAAAAAAAACCCACAAGGATTACGGCGTATGGAATGAATTAACTACAATTATTGTGAAGGTACGTATTTGTGTTTCTTAACGTCCGAATCGATGAGAAACCAAAACTAAATTAACAACACAATTGACAGATGTTTCGTGATAACGGCAACTTTCGATCATTGGAAGATGCATTCACTGAGATACCTAGTACAATTTCACATGCGGTACACGAAGTGTACTCGCTTAAGGGTATACGAGCCTGGCACGATCACTTCGCTTTGCATCTTCAGAAACTATTCTACATGTTAGGAGTTTTGATTTCGGCGATGTTTGTTGTAAACGAAAGCGATCGAGTGGGCCGCCATCCGGGTATGATTGATTTTGTGTTCGTCACCCGTCCACTCCTGTTTGCTATTAGAGCCGACGTTTTTGCAGTCGTCGCCAATTTTCTATACCTCATGACTCGATTCACCTTTGAAAAACATCTGAAAAGATACAACCAACCACTTGTATGGGAACGCATGTTGTTACATGCCTCACCGGCTGTTGCGGCTGTCCTACTCGGTCTTTTAGCATACAGCGTATACCGTACTGCTACCTAACAACAAAATATCAAGACACCCCGTTTTGCAGTTCGTCGTTCAATCCGACAGTGGATCGAATCTTGCTCATACTCGCTGTCGTTGCTGCAGTCTGCCATATGATATACGGAGTCTACCATCATTGGCGCACGACGAGTACGATCGATATAGGCTTACGCAAATTCGACGACCAGAACGATTACGAGTACCATAGTCTAATTGAAAACGATCGCAGCTCTTCTGTTGGTATCCACAGAGGGTCTATGAGTCGACGATGATCATGTATTAAAGACATTTAGACAGGACTGTATTTGGTGTTTAGTGTATGTTTATGTATTTCTTATGAACTCGCGTTCCGAGTGTGTGAGAATGTCAAACAGTGAACGATACCTCGGCCCTTCTACCTGCTATCCGTCAATAAGGCCTTGTCGTCCCCGTTTTGCTAGTGAAAGCATCAACCGACCGGTTGTCGGTGGCGGACACGGCCCATGCTACCCTAAGATCAGTGACAAACTCTTACCCGTGTATATAGTCTCAAATGAACAGAGACCCGAATTTCCGGTACTGGAGGAAAAAGTGAGGGATCGTGAAACTCTGTGTATGCGTCAATTTCAACAAGATCTTGATTGCGTTTTGAAAAAAGGACTGCATTACACTGAGTCAGATGGTCGAGTTGGCAGACGATCGTCCAATGGGAGCTGGTATTGCAAACACGCTGTTCACGTTGATGTCAGAACCAGAAAAATATACAATTTACGCATTAAGACCAACAACGAAATTACTTCTGGCTAACCTAAAAGGAAGACTGTCGGACCTTGGACATGATCCCAATTCCTTCGATAAATTTCCGTCCATGTTAGCATTTCGCAGGGTGGAATCGGTGGTAGTGGCGTCAACCCCCATGGCGAGAGATTACTGGCGCCGACTGAACGAGGGTATGATAAAGAACGGTCTCGTCTTCAACCTACATCAGCCTCTGAAGCAGTTGACGGTTTTGATGTTGGCTCGGCTGTCCGTTACAAACCGATTTCACTTTTTTACTACCGAACCGAAAGCCGCATTAGCAATCCATGATAATCTTTCTACAACCATCGACTCAGTTCTAGTAGAAATGGGAAACGGGAATATGTCGTTCAATTTGTTGGTCACGGCTGTACTTGAACGAATCGGTATGAAAGGCATCGGCTCCGGTATTGTTAGATTTCTCAAGGAATTAGATTGGAGCTCAAGGTCAGCTAGACTGGTGAGAGTTGGTGAGAATACTCTCGAGAAAGACATGACTTCAGACGATTTACCACCAGAACGTCGAACAGTCGTCGCAAACAAAGTCGACAGTGCCAAACTCATCGTCATGTTACGTATGCGTTGCCGAATAAGAACGTGTACTGCCCGTTTTAAGAACGACTACACTCGCACGGAGCACATGAAACACATTCATTCGTATACAACGGAAGAGATCAAGGTTGCAACGGACACGGATGCAGCCGAAAACAGTCAACAGTACCAGATCATAGACGAACACGCTTGGCTTAAGGACTACCCGTTCCTGGAAGATACTGCCGCTGCCGAGGTTCATTCCGATTTTGTAAAACGTTCGAGAGAGTTTTGCGAGATTCACACGGAAAATCTTTTCAGATTAACAATGCTAAAGACTGAACTGGACATTTGGAAAAACACAACAGTGATAGACGACGCCAGCGTCGATTTGAGACGTTGGCGGGAAGAGATGCTGCAAGAGGGAAAGAAGTACGTCGTCGACGAGGAACGGTTCAACCTAATTATGGCGATGTCGACAGTGGTTTCCAGGAGACGCATTGACGAGAACAGAAGCGATGCGATGTTTCTCACCAACATGAAGAAAAGTGTTGACGAGAATGCCATGGTTAGGCTTATGAGGATGAACGAGGCCGACTACAATCTCAGTGTAGAGAATAACGATGGAATTGATATGAGCGGTAAAGCAAGCAATTCGTTGAGGTACGACGACGTGAGGTTGCAGAGCAACATGAGGAGGGCCGCTGCCTTGTCGGTCAGGCTACTGAGTCGCCATCTTGATCCGGACGGAGAGATGGCTGTTGAAAACGCCAAAAAGCGAGTTGCCGCCATGTACGACGAAGATTCGTTCAGCTCATTAAAAAAAAGGAAAAAAGACGATGATGATGATGATGATGATGGCGATGGGAGCTCTTCTTCCACTTCGTTAGTACGACGGCGATCCTGACGGTAGCAGTCTGGTTTTGATGAATCCAACAGCCATCAGAGTCCATAGGCTTGATGCCTTCAAAGACATAAAGGCTATAGTGGACGATGTAATGGACCAAGATACGCATTTCGGACGATCTGCTGTGGGATATGCTATGCGCAGCGTAGTTAACTTTACCAAATCCAAATTCAAGTTAAGTAAAGCGGGTCAGACGGCCGCATTCAGATATTGTTTCGGCCAGGTCGAAAGAATATGTAGGTTGCAAGCAGAAGAAGAACGTAGACGAGCAGTCGTTTCGATATTTGCAGACGTGTTCAGATTTTTCAACTCTAATCGCACAGGAAGATTAAATCCACTGTTTGCAAAAAGAAAGTACGAACGTTTCGATCCCTCTATGGAGGTGATTGAAGTAGACGAGACGCAATCGTATGAAACTCCAGCTTCCGAACGACCCTTAGTCGAAATACCACCAGGAGGCTTACGGATTTCACTGGAATACAATCAGAAGACGGACAGCGCGTACGCCGAACAAGTGATTACTTTTCAAAGCGAAAAGTGTATGATATGTATGTACGAATTCGGTTGCAGATCGTTGGAAGCGATTCCATGCGCTGCAATAACAGGAGCTAGGGTGCTTGGTAAAAGTGCTCCCGATGCTCGGAAATTAATCGAGTCTGTAAGCAGCGGTGGTAGAGTGTCAGATTGGAACGGAGTACACCTGTTTCATACCTCTTGTCTTCGAGAGATGATAAGAAATCGCGCCAAAGATACCGGGGCAAACTGTGTTCAGTGTCCAACATGTCGTGTTACATTTTACGATGCGGACGCCTTAAACGTTATCCGAATGAAGCTGGTACAGTCCAATTTCGAAGGAGACATAGAACATTATGATGACGATATTTTCAGCACAAAGAGCGAACTGGGTCGAGATAATCAATTTTTGGTATCCTGTCAGCAGGATTTGGATGGTTTAAAAGATTCAGTCGAAAAACTCTACAAACAAAAAAGTATGAGTTCCAATCAAACGAGAGCGGACGCTACTAACAAGCCATACTAAGATTAATAGTTTTGATACATTATTTTCCACCTTTTCAAAGACACAACAATTTGATTACTTGTTCTCAAACG
>JAOTQE010136273.1:0-11870 GCA_025631205.1 Nesometra sesokonis
AATGATGTTTGTTGTTTTTATTCAGTCCTGTTTTTGTAATTGCCCCATGTGGGATGAATAAAGATCTTTGAATTTGATTTGAATTTGAATTTAAGTCACACTGTTCGCATTAGACTTTTTTGCTTGGTAAAACTAACCTGGTCAGTTTTCCTGGGCAGGCCTCGAATAAACTAACCATTTGGCATGGTTAAGTTTTCTTTTCTCCATGGTTAGGTCTTCCTGTGCTGTTCGTAATGGACTAGTTATGGGAAAACTAGCCAGCGTGTCGGTTGGTTGTACCAAACAAAAAAAGTCAAGTGTGGTGTGGCTTTAGATGTTTATCATGATGCTTACCTATGATGCTGGGGAGAACACTTAGTCTTGGTTCAAGATGGTGATTCGGTTTAATTTGTGAAAGACGTTTTAAAGGCATCCATTGCATTCCATAGCAGTTGGATCTTACATCACTAAAACTTTATCATTTGTTTGTGGCGCACTTCATTGAACACTTAAAATAAATATAATATACAGACTTGGAGCAAGTCTAGAGAACACTGTGCTCTTCCCATATAGCATAAAGCCTTGAAAACATCTGTTAAAAGACTCGTATATCAATATTTTTTCAATGGCTAACATCAAGTTGAAATATTTATTTGTGTAAAATATTCCAATTTGTATTATATTTCAATTTTTTACAGGTTTTAATGGTTGGAGGAGAAAATTTTACAGTAATAGGAAAGCCACTGGTTAGGTATGTTTAGAAATGCAGGTACTCAAATATTTGATACTGAAGTGATAGTAAAGGCTTAAAATAGAAATTGCCGCCCTCCACTGCTCAATAAAAAAGTTAGTTTTCAGTAAATAGTTAATGAATAACAGTGTTGTATGCAGGGTGTTGCTTGAGCACCCACCATTGGCGGCAAAAACAGTAGGATACAAATGTGAAAATGTGGGCTTCAAGCACCGCGGTTCAGTGAAAATGAACACCCCCCCCCCCCAACTAAAATATGCGAGGTAAAACACCACAAAACTATAAATCACACTATAAAGAAATGTGCCCATGAGGTAACAATAGGGAGAGGAAGTCCAGAAACTCACACGTCAAACCAGGGGTCAATGTGTTCATGATTTTTAAAATCTGACAAGCTGTCTTTGCAGGCTAACTTGCGGGTGATTATGCCATTTTCATTTTTTCAAAGCTGAATGGGGGTGGGTGGGGGGGGGCAGGAACCCCTGACACCCCAATAAATTATCTGAAGTGAGTTGTATTGAATTGAAGAGTAATCAACTATATTTTCAATAATAGTTTAGATGTTGTGAAGGTTGAAGCAACAGTCATTGAAAAAACAAAAGGTCCCACAGTGGTAATGTTTAGTTTTCTACGAAGAAAAAGGCACAAGAAATATAGAGGTTTGTTAAAACATTGTATTCTTGTTAATGCTATGCAATTAAAAAGTTAAAGTTTGCACAGGATATGCCCCTGAAGGTTGCAGGGGCGGATCCAGGGTTTGACGAAAAGGTGGGCGCACTTTTCCAGGTCCAGGTGGGTGTGGTTGCCATTTAGATTTCGACAAGAAAAAAAGGTTATTTCCCCATTTTTGCGTGTCCTGGTGTACTGTTTGGCCTTAATTTATGTCTGTGCTTTTGGGGTCAATTTTAGACCCAGCACAACTACGTTTTGCCAAGCATTTGATCTTTTTTGGAATTACAGTATATTTTTTAAAGAAACAACTATTTTTAACTTATCTCCTAGTGATGTGTTTAAGATGCCGATTTTAAAAATAAATATTGGCTTTGCCTAACCTATTAAATTTAAAATAATTCTTTGCTGCTATACCATCCTTTTGTTGGAAATTATAAAATAACATATTATTACTGATTTAGTTTTTTACTCTCCTTTTTGTTTTTAGAAATGAAAGCTAATCATACAGTGCTGAGAATCAACAGTATAGAAGTAGCACCAATATCATCATAGCACTTTCAGCATTTCTTACTGGATTTTTGACAACAGTTGTTGAGATATAAATTCAAGCTTTATAAAAACTTGTAAGCTCGATACTACGATGATTACCTCAGCTTTGAAACCGATAAAACCTGCATTACAGAATTTCTTAATCAAGCAGGTGCTTCTAGAGCTAATTAATTGTGAGGCCTCACCACAAAATGAGATTCATAGTTTGACAATCTAAAATTGAGTTATTGGTATCTTCTAATAGACCGTAATATAAGCTGTAATCTATATTTTAAATGCCATCCATTGGATAAGTACAGTAGATCCAAAGATATGAGCATTTAAAGAGACTATAAATCTCAGAAAAACTATATAATAATGAAATATAAGTACCATAGCACTCAGGAATGTTGATCTCACCTACTATGAGACTCACATTGTGGTGAGTTCTCACAATTGTAGCTGAAAATTCAATAACTTGTTTTAAAAAAGACCTATACAGTGGCATATCCTGGGGGTCCTTCGGAGGAAAAAATGTGAAAATTTGGGCCTCAAGCACCCCCTTTGATGCAAATTACTACTTTGAAGTTAAAGCACTACAAAATCATAAAAGGCACTATAAAGAACGTGCCCACCAGGGTGATTAAAGGGGAAAATATCCCAGGTTCGAACACCCTCTTCGCTAATTCCTAGATGCACCCTTGCTGTAAATTTATACAGCTTAGTGCTACTATCTGTAACATACAAGGTTATGCTACACAGAAATGAAAATAATATAGAGGTTTCCATTTAGTGATGTGGATAAGTGTATTCGTTCGATGAATGCAATTACATTTCAAACATTTGTACAAATTGTCCATAAATGTTTTGTTTGAAAAAATATAACCAGTGAAAACAATTTTCTAACTTTTTCAGGACTTTTCCAGAGCAAAAAATGTAAATTTCCAAATCAATTTTGCAGAGAAACTAAAAATATTGGTTTTTAAGTACGGTATTGGCAAAAATGAAAAAGCATGAAATTCTGACCACTGTACACAATGCTGCTGCAAGTCTGGCTATGGAAAGGTTAACCAATCAGATCTTCAAAATGGGAGGTGAACACTTTCCCTTTTTGGTTTTAACTTTGCCAAGGAATACAGTATATATTTTCCCTTTTTATGCAGGCATGTATTGTATTTTTCAGAAGTATTATGGTTGGAGTGTGCCCAACCCACCCTCCCGTTAAGTAATGAAACTACTATAATATGCGAATAGAAAATTAGTTTTTATTGTACAATATATACAAAATTGATATCAATGATCATAATACATTTTATGATTAAAACAGTTTTTAATGTAAAATAAACAAAATATTGTAAGCTGTGTTGTTTTTGGGGCATTTATTTCGTCGTACCTACTAAAACCAAAACTTTATCTGCTAAACGTAGAAGCATTTGTGCAGTCGTTGCATTTAAAACTTCCAAGCTTCTATAAAAGAGTACAGTACATGGAAGTTACAAATGCCATATACGCTGATTACAGCTACACCATTGTGGAATGGATTGTGTTCCACAGATGTTTGTTCCCATTACTGGGCATAATCATGTAAGTAAATATAATGCATACTCCAAGTAATGAGATACACGCCATCGTGACAGGATTCAATATTTCGACAAATTATGTCATAAGGAATTCCTGATGTCATAATTTATCTCGAAAGATTGAATACTATTGGCATGTATCTCATTACTTGAAGTTGATTAGTGGACATATCGGGCATAATAATTTTGAAGCGAATAGAAACCTTGGCAAGAAGTGCCATATAAATGTCAAATATAACTTGTGCATAAATTCCATGTTAATCGGATTCACTAGAGTTTGAGTCGTCACTATCAGAGTAACCTCCTAAGAGGTCAAGACCTAGGCCACCACCTTTGACCTTTAATTCAGCTTTATTCACCAAACCCTCTTTGATGTGTGCCATTAAGTTCAAGCTTGTATAATCCTTTTCGCTACTCTCTTCTTTTAATGAGTGACTAGGTGTCTGTTCACTACTATTGCATTGATTAATAGTAAATTGCTTATCATTAAGTGTAGATGAGTTAACAGTATTTTGTTCATTATTTACTAAGTTATGAGTTCTCTCATTAGCTGGTTTTGACCGATTCTGGAATTCTTGAGTTCCATTTGATGCTAGTTTTTCTTGTGTTCTTGACATGGTGTCTCCAGTACTCTTTCCTGAGGGTCCACTGTCAGTTTTGGCCATGGGCGTGGCAGGACATTTGCCTTTGGAATTTTTTTTAACTTTGACGAGAGATGATAATGAGGATTTTGATGTTAACTGACCAACACTCCGATCCCAGACTTTCTGCTTCTTCTGTTTTATGTCTACATCCTGAGAAAACAAGAAAATAGACTTGGATTTAAAAAAAAATCTTTACAAATCCATAGGGGTGCTCATGTGCTCGAGCACCCCTTCGGAGGCAAAAACCAATAAAATTAGGATACAAATTTGAAAATCTCGGCACCCCTTCAGTGGAAATGAGCACCCCCGTTCTGAGGAGGACTATATTGTGAGGAAAAACACCACAAAATCATAAATCAGGTAATAATAGGGGAAAAAGTTTTTTTTGCTTAGCAGGTTCAAGCACAACCCTCCCCCCCCCCCTCGTCAAATCCTGGATACACCCCTGCAAACTACTAAGTTGAATATGTAATAAGCCTGCAGCACCTACTGTATATAAAGATTAATGTCAATAAAATAATTTAAAAGACATTGGTTCCATATTTAATGCTAAATATAGGGAAATGAATGGTTTGGATCCATCATACTTCCTGTAGAGACACATAGGCAGATCCAGAATTATGTGAAGGAGGGGGAGGTTGTGTTCACCCAGAATTCGGTGAATTCACAATACGTTGCGCCACCTATCGGTTGCAGCGGAGAGGCAGAAATCCGCAGCGTCTTATGGGAAAAGGTGGACATCAAAAGGCTGAGCTGAACTGCGGCCTGTGCCTGCAGCTGTCTAGCCTGCACATTGTGAGTATGCTTCTTCTTTACTGCCTAAGACAAAAGTAAACAATACATCTTGTACATTTCCTTTCAAAATTTAGACCATTTTTTTTTTATTCTTCCTCCGTTTTTGCCATGGTTTTCATTTTTGAAGCATCAGAATGCTATTCACACACTGCCACACTTAAAAATGTAGCCGCAATGTCGACCCCGAAGTTTGAAATCTGCCTGTCCATGGCAAACAATAGGTGGTGCACCGTATTGTTAATCCACCGAATTATATTTTCCCCTTGAAATTCTGTAGTTTATGAAAGTTTTTGCAATTGCAGCTTAAATTTGCCTTTATTTTAAAAGTGCATTGATAATGCATAATAATAAAAATAAAGTGATGAAACATCAGAATCTATTGTTTATAATAAACAATGTGTTGAGCTTATAAATAAGTATGCTTGTACGCATTATTTTTAGGAAAGGTACACATAAATGGTAGTCCGACAACTACTGATGATGACATAATTTATGTCGAAATATTGAATCTTGTCACGATGGCGTATATATCATTGCTTGGCGTATGCATTATACTTTCTTACTTGAAGTTGATTAGTGGACCTTTCGGATTTAAAAAATCACCAGGGTTACTGTTATTATGTAATGTAGTTCGATTATATAGCGCCTTACACAGTAGAGTCTCAAGGCGCTGTGGACCAGATGTTACACAAATGACTATCTACGCCCCCAATAACACGTCATGTCCTGGTGCCCAATACAGGCGCTCATTCATCTTGTCCACAGCAGGGGATATATAGACCAATACACCGGAGTAACCCCCTACTCGAATCGAAAGATGTACTGGGTTTTTTTATAGTGCACACAAGCTGTATGGGTACACTGGGCCTACGGTTTACAGCCCTTATCCAAGAAGACTTGTTCAACCGCCAGAACCATGAGCGGGCCTCGAACCCATGCTGTTGTTATTGCTATGGCTCATGGTTCCCATGCCTTAATCGTTAGGCCATACACCCTGAGATCCCCGCAGCAAATACAGGAGGCAATACCTCATGAATTAAATCTGTTGGCCTCTTGTAATTCGTTTTCTGGGTGTGGTGTCCTGGTTTGTCTTCATCACTGTCACTTCCACTGTCATCTAATCGTTTCATTATCATTTCCGATGATTTTCCAAAAATCTTCCTAAGAATAAAAAACATAATTATGAAAAATGTATATTAAAATGTTGTGTATGCATTACCCTGATGTTCATGCAACCTGCTTCTGAAGTGGACAAATGAATAGTATCTGGTAAACTTAAGCATGAAAACTTTAATGAGAAAGTTCACTGAGCACTTCAAGACTTAGAAGCTATAATAAATCTAAAAATAAGACTCAAATACAGTCAGTACAGTAGTTCCATGTATTAATTAACATTCTAACATGATAAATACATGGAACTAGGGATTACATTATTGGTATAGTACAGTATATATTTTTTTGTGCAAAAGACATAATAGAAACTATTTGTACATTATATTATTTATATAGTACAGTATTACTATTTGTACCAAGAGTCTGGTAATAGAGGTTTAAGCAAAGAGTATAGCATAACTGTTGTACGTATACAAACTTTGTGGAATATATTTACAATACTTGTTTAGAATTTTTCAAGTTTTATTCACAAATACAACACAAAATTACTTTTGTCAAAACAACAAACCTAATCTCTGCTTCATCGTCTTCCTCCTGTCTTCTTCTTGCTTCCTCTTCCTTTTCTTTTAGGATTCCAAAATGATCAACATCAGCCTGTCTGGTGTTTAACTCTTTAAGTTCCTCAATATTCTCCATAATATCCATTTCCTGTTTTGAGTCCTTAGTTCTATTTTCAAGAACTTTCATTGGATTGTTCGCCTCTTCATCATCTCGTTGTTTCTTTATTCTCTTTTCTTCATCGTCCAACAATTTCACAGCTTCAAAGTTCCGAGTAGCTCCTGCTTCAACAACGTAATCCTGGCTTTCTGGGTCCGTCTAAAAACATTAAAGGTAAGTAATAAATAAAGGCAAAATAAACACACCTACAAATATAGCAATCAACTTATATAGTAACACTATTATCACTAAATTCAGAGGGACGCTTGTATAAAATCATTAACATCATCAAAATCACACTACCAAAACAATTAAAAACTGCAATGGACTAATGATAATAAAGAACCTAGAATCTGAAAGAACACAATTTACAGAAACTTCACAAGCTCAAATTAAGCTATGCTCTGTGGAATGGAGAACTGAGACCACATGGATAAGACCTACTGTTTGTTCATGTATTTAGTCACTTATGTGTAAGGTAAGTAATAAATAAAGGCAAAATAAACACACCTACAAATATGGCAATCAACTTATATAGTAACACTATTATCACTAAATTCAGAGGGACGCTAGTATAAAATCATTAACATCATCAAAATCACACTACCAAAACAATTAAAAACTGCAATGGACTAATGATAATAAAGAACCTAGAATCTGAAAGAACACAATTTACAGAAACTTCACAAGCTCAAATTAAGCTATGCTCTGTGGAATGGAGAACTGAGAACACATGGATAAGACCTACTGTTTGTTCATGTATTTAGTCACTTATGTGTAACAAATTTAAGGTTGGTCCCAAGACGAGGAAGAAGACAAAGAGGAAAATGAAGAAGATGAAGAGGAGGAAGAAGGGGAAAGAGGGGGATGGAGGAAGTTTAAAAAGAAAAAGAAGAAAGTTAATGGCTAACGACTCCCTTCCAATGAGTAAAAATAAGCGGAGGGTTCGAGACGGAAAAGTCAGATGACTATTGAGTGGAACAGTGTTAAGTAAGTATACTTAGTAATAACAATTTGACTTATTATTCTTACTCTGAATGATATTTCAGCAACACACTTGGGACACTTGATATAAAACCGATAGATTCTTAGGCCCAGGTAGTTCTTGTCCATTACGTCTTCTTTTCTTGCATTGAATTTCTTGCCCTGGTAGATATATTCACCACATGTTTTACATCTAGATCAAAATAGTATTAACAGTAAAATTATTTAATGTACAGTAATTTAAATTGAGAATATAGTTCCTCAATCTAGAACAGGCGCGGATTCAGCAGGGGCACTGCAGCGCGCACACCCGATTATCGGCAAAACGTAGTTTTTTATAAGCAATTTTTTCTGAAAAGTGTTTATGAAATAGAAGCCATTAGTCCAATCCGTTAATGTTAGACAACTGTTTTACGAGCGGTTTCGAACTAGTAACACCTCATTAACCTGGACCGAGGCGCAGATTCAAGGGTCAACCCGACACAGGCCCCCAATTTTGGCTTAGACGAATATTATTTGAACTTGAAAAACTCGTTGATTGCAATAATTTATCTGTGAAAATTGCATCTCCGATACCCCGGAAACGCATCTTGTTTGAAAATTGGCCTGGGAAGGACCTTATACCCATAGAAACAACACGGAATTTGGCACCAGGCCCTCTCTATCCAGCATCGGGCCCCTCTACCCAGCATCAGGCCCCCCTCTATCCAGCATCTGGCCCCCTCTATCCAGCATCGGGCCCCTACAGAAGCGACTTGGGGAAGTCTAGGTTTAAAGGTTTGAAATATCACACTAATGGCCTAATGTTAGTCTATGAAGGAGTCGTTGGGCTAATGGTTCATAAATGGGAAGTCTGTAAATGATAAGATCAACTGTAGTACTCTACACAGATGGCTCACAAGCTTTAAGGCCGCCGCTCACGTAAGCCAATGGCTCGCGCAAACAATCACTCATGCTGCCACTGCAAGCCAATATAGCTTACGTGTGCGTGAAATTCCATGTGCCGATGGCGCAGAAGGTTTTTAACATGTTTGATATTTAACAGATACTAGTGCCGTTGGCTTACATTTGTGGGGATCGTAAGCTTTACCCTAAAACCATTTATATGGCAATAGGTCCATGCTGCTAATTGTATGCGCACATTAGTTTACAACATCACATCTACGCACAGGCAATTAAAGTACGAAGGCATGCGAACACATAGCAATGTGAACCTGTTGCTACATAAACGGCTTAAGGGTAAAGCTTACGACCACACACATGGTGCGCCGTTGGCACGAGTAGCTGTTAAATATAAAACATGTTAAAAACATTGCACTGTGCCGTTGGCGCATGTAAATTCACCACACAAGTAAGCTGTTGCCATGCAGAGGCGACACGAGTGACTGTTGGTGCACGCCGTTGGTTTACGTGTGCGGCGGCTTTAAAAGAATCAAGATAAAGGTTGTACAGTTCGTCTTGAAAGACAAGACAATTCAATTTTAATTTCAATTTTTATTCACCATAGATGCAATCAAGGGCTATTATCTGCATCAAATATATAACAATATTATACAAAATGGAATTAAAATTACATTATGCTTATTGATATTGAATTTGCAACACACAGTTTGCAGCGCTCTGATCTGAATGAAATAACACTACCATATATTGTTGCACTTAATACGCATGCACACAATGTTCTACAACTATGATGTTTGAATACATTTTTTAATACTAACTTATAAAGCTTTATCACTCTCCCTACCACCTTATATTCTTAACCTTTTTCCTCCACGGCGTTTACCATCTCGTCTTCTTCACTCATCTGAAAAAACACATCTCTGTCCTTCGTTTTCGTATTGTGACTTATAGTAAACATGCTTTCAGTTTCTCTGCTTCTTCACTTTGGAATGAACTCCTCATCATCAAACTCAACTGTACAGCCACGATGGCATGTATCTCATTGCTTGGAGTATGCATTATACTTTCCAACTGTACAGCAAACTCTAATGCTACACTGCACCTTTGATCATTCTTGGAATTGGCACAATATACTGTAAATATTTGATTATTACTATTATTATTATAATATGCATATTTAAAATGACAATAGTCCAATCAAAAACGTGAGAAAACAAAGCATGAATTATTTATTTGAATTACTGTAAAACAGAACCTG
Organism: Nesometra sesokonis; assembly: GCA_025631205.1. Lineage (NCBI taxonomy): Eukaryota > Metazoa > Echinodermata > Crinoidea > Comatulida > Antedonidae > Nesometra > Nesometra sesokonis. Next base: position 9,925 of record JAOTQE010136273.1, read on the forward strand.
GACTAGTTTATAATTAATTACTCACCTCATATTACATGGAGCCATAAGACGGACAACAAACTTCTTGTTTTTTGGTGCATGAACTTTTGGGATTTTTGATGGATCAAAATCAGGTGGAAAGTATTTCTGTAAAATAAACAAGGTATAAATATGCAGGTGGGTTGGATGGGAACGCCCACCCTAAAAGCTGCCCACCCATCCTAAAGATTATTTTAAGGCCCTACACTCAGCTTAATTTCATCTCGCCGTCCACCCTACGTCTCTGGAAAAGGTAAAAATAGTGTTTTTGATCATTTTACCATGCACTCTTACACTGTTGCCACCTACGCTTGGGTTTTTCTATCTACATCCCTGTTTAATTCAATATAACTATCCAAATGTGTTTTTGGATAGTTAAAAAATATGCTGTAAAATATATTTCTTCAAGGTATTCACTGACTTTTATGAAACATAATTTATTAGGGGTCTTTCATTCATTATTTTCATCATTTTCACAAGAGTACAACACATACTCTTTTTCGGAGCCCCTCCCTCCCACTCCTTAAAGAGTACATAATAAAATGATGGATTTTTTTTTCATACTGTTTAATGACACAAAACATTCAAAACCCAGTTTATTTGATATCTTTCATAACAACTGAATCTAATACTATACCTGCAAATAAGGTTTTTAAGAGTATAAAAGTTATAAATGAATTGTTCATATAGAATTTTAAAAATCATCATTTTTTATTTCAAAAGTGTACATTAATTAAAACCCCCTCCCCCAGCGTTTTTTTTTTGTACTTTTGTGAAAATGATGAAAATTATTTACATTGTGTCTACATGTCCGATAGTGGACACTCTACTATGTATTGTCGAGCCACAGCGTACATAACACTCAACTAGACCTAGGCTTAGGCTATTCAATTTTATAACACTCCTCCTAGGCTATTAAATTAAATATGATGATACAGTTTTAATTGTAAAACAATACAAACTTGTTTTTTTTTTCTGATCTGTTATTGTTTCAACAAAATGTAACAAATATAGGTAAGCACACATAGGATTTGGCCATATATGCTTATTTTTGTAATTTGTTGTAACTTACATTTAGTACTTTTCGCTCCGACATTTTTTGTTTCTTTGTCTGTAGGCCCCCGGTTGATTATGAAACACTGAACCTTGTAAAGATAAAAAAGAAATGATTTAAATTAATGCAATATAAAAACATTTGGCGCTAATTTTTCCCACTTTTTAATTTACAGACCCCCGTAACAACTTCAAAACCAACTCACTTCAAGAGCGATGAAGGAGGCCTGCCTAGCCTAGACCCTACTAGGCGTAAGGCGCAGTTCGGTAACGAATTACTTAAAAATAATTACAAACGGAAAAATACCTTGGCCTAGTTCTAGTAGTAGAACTTCTACAACTATTTATTAGGGATGACGTCGTAGCCAACTCGTGATGAAGTTTTGAAACAATTCTGATTATTTGTATGTAACGGGTGGGTACGAAACTGCATTAGCGCCATACACATGAGGCGTTCAATAATACACAAAACAAGATAGGGCGAAGTGACTCTCAGTCTGGGGCGAAACGACTCTTATGACAGGCTCTGAACATATTCATGACTGTCCGTACGTACATTCAACCCTTGCTGACCTAGCCTAGGCTTCTAGGCCTATTCCAGGATAGACAATTTCCCTAGGCCTATCTATTTACTTTGTTTATTTGAGTTATCCAAAGTCACTACAGGATCCAAAAGGCTAGGTAGGTTAGTAGGACACGAGCCTGAGAAAGGTGAATTTCTATTTTATGTACACAATAATTAATACGGACGACAAAATTTCGTTATCTAGGTTAGTGCAGCGTCCTCTGGAGATTACTTAATAGTACAGGCTTTATATGACATATATCCTATGTAACCCTTAAAAAATTCTAATAAAAGGTATTTTTGCATTTTC
>JAOTQE010136284.1:0-11870 GCA_025631205.1 Nesometra sesokonis
ATAGAGATCTCTGACCTTAATAATTTCGGCGTTCTGTATTTTTTTAATTTTTTTCTAAGAATGAAGGTGGGTGGCTAGCCACCCTATTCACCCCCTAGATCTGCCACTATGTTTGAAATTTTAGGGTGGAGTAGTAGAATATTTTTTTTTAGTTGAAGCTAAAAATATAAGTTATTTAAGCAAATATAAATTTCCTTATAGTAATGCACTGTATTTAACCTACATGCAACCGTGCTGTGCTTTAGCAGGATCGAACCCAAACATTTTAGTTGCAGTTACAAAAGGCTACCTTGCATAGAGTACATGGCAACATTGACGATAGAAAAAAATGAGGGATTAATGCCCCATAAAAAACCATAGTTTATCAACCCAATTTTTTTTAATATTACTATTTCAAACGATCGTTTTTTTTCATCATATTCACTTTCAATTGTTTGGATTTTCTTAAATTAAATTAATATGATTGGGATGGACAAGCGGGCTCAAATTGAAAATAAGCCTTTGCACTAATTTAAAACTTTAAACAGGCACAGGCCTAGATTTATTCAAATGAATTAAAAAAAAATATCTATGTTTATATTTCATAAACTTTGCGAAAGACCACCACCAACTTGTCTCACAGGAAGTTATTGAGAAATAAGCAAATATAACAACAGCAAATATAAACAAATGCAAAGGGTTTTTTAAAAAATATTTTGTCCAATAAGTTAAAGTTGTAGATGTCCGATTTTGATAATTGACCCCTCATTTTAAAGAGTACAAAAAGTGTAACATGGCTATAACAAAAACTCAATTTTCCTATAAATTGGTGATTTTGCCATGACATGCCGCATATAAATTTTTTGGCTGTACATGCAAAAGTTCACAATTAAAAATTCCTTGATCTTACGCCCCCAGTGATCACCAGAGGCTTACTGGCTATCTCACTCACTTACATCCATATTTTAAAGTAATCGCACCAAAATATAATTGATAATGTAAACTTTAAGGTGTTTTTTTATAGTATATAGTAAGAAAAATGGGAGAATATGTGAGAAACCGTGAGAAAGGAAATTGAATTGGATGGAGGTCAAAAAAGAAACTGAAATCTCCCGGCTAAAACAGGAGTGTTGGCATATAGGGTTTTGTAAATTAAGAATTGGGCTAAAAAAAATGTTAAAAACTGCTGAGCAGGGCTTTTTATAGGGATGACAGATATGGACAAATATAGTACTTTTAATTATGTCAAGTCATAGCTAGTGGAAGCTACACAGATTTTTCAAATATTTCATAAGTATATTGTACAAAGTGTGTAATTGAGTGGTTAGGATACTCATCTACCATGCTGATTAATTCCGTTGTGGATGGTTCTTGGTTCATTTAGCTGTGAATAAGGATCTGGTTGAAATATACCAGGTATCGTGTGGAAAAAAATAAGGCCACACTACCACACAAGGCTTAGTAAAATCATAGTTTTCTCTATGGTAAAATGAGCTCCTAACAGCTCATTTCCTTACATTCATCACACTACCACAATGACAAGGTGTAATAAAATGATCTACTAACAGCTCATTCCCCTACATTTACCACACTACCACAATGACCAGGCGTAATAAAATGAGCTTCTAACAGCTCATTTCCCCTACGTTCACTACCTTACCACACATTGCAAAGGCTTAATAAAAGAAGCTTCTAACAGCTTATTATGGGACAACATTTAAAATACAATTACCAAATCAAACATATTTCAAACTGAATTTTAATTTGACTTTTTTTAATGTAGATATTTTACATTTCATTTAAATGTGAACAAAAACAACTAATGTGATGACAGTGACAAGAAATCAAATTGAAAGCCACAAAAGTAACTAACTTTATTCAGAAAAAAAAGTTATTGATCTTGTTAAATATATTTATGTGTCAATAAACTTCAATGAATTTCTTGAATAAATGTACTATTAGTACTATCAATTCTAAAAACACTAATACCAAGAATCAAAACATAATAAGTAACGTGATGAATTTTGTTTGCATCCATTTTTATTGGCCAATGTTTCTACCACGTTTTTTACAAGTCATTCAACTTTTTGCCACAGCTCGTTCAATACAGTGGCGTTTCCAGGGGGTGCTCAGGGTGCTCGAGCATCCCCCTCCCCCTTCGGAGGCAAAAACCAATCAAATTTGGATACAAATGTGAAAATGACTATACTGTGAGGTAACAGCACCACAAAATTATAAATTGCACTACAAAGAACGTGGCAACGGGGTGACAATAGGAGGAAATAGGTTTTTTTGCTTGTCAAAATCCAACCCAGGTTCGAGCCTCCAGCTTCACCAATTCCTGGATGCGCTCATGCAATATTTGTTAGTATAGTGCTCCTAGTTCAACAATACTGCAATTTGGCTTAATTGTAAAAACAATATCATCTGGCACCAAATTCACCCCATGGATTGCCATACAGTTGAACCTCCCGTAAGCGGACACCCTTGGTCCGGGAAAAGTGTCCGCTTACGGGAGGTGTTTGCTTACGAGAATTTTGGCCGATAGAGGGCCAAAGTTGTAAAATTATGTATACGTCCTTATGTCTCACATTTCACGGTCTTATCAGCATAAATGGCCTCTCAAATTTCTAGACACTGCATTATATAATTTATTAAATATTGTTTATCATTTTTAAGATTCGTTCAGTAATATGATTTTCAGCCATTACAGAATGAGGACCATTTTGTACAAAAAATTGTATTCGTTGTACAGAAAAATCACAAAATTTTCCGTTGTGTCCGCTTATTGGAGGTAAATTAGCATACAAAAAATCTAAATTTTAAGAGGTACCAAATGCACTGATTAGATAGGAAGAACAAACGGGTCTTTGAATTAGTGTCCGTTATGGGAGGTGTCCACTTACGGGAGGTGTCCGCACAGGGAGGTTCAACTGTATACACTCTGCAGATGGTAAGACTCTCAATTTGATTTAACAATGAACTTTACAAGCCTATAATTCCAACAAAACTTCCAACAAACTTAAAGGAATACCAAATACCTAGTAAAAACAATAAATTATTAGACTTTTGTCAAGTGTAGGTATCCTCTCAAAGGCATAATATTACATAAGTGTTTTTAAGAAGGAAGTAATTCTGTAATATTGTACAAAAGAGGAAGTGATTATAAAGTACCAAAATCAAAATTACAACATGGTTGTGAAATGCCAATTATTCTTACTATATGTACCTTCCTCAAAATGTTGTTTTTATCATTGTTTGTCTTTATAATAATTATGAAACAGATCCATGGATTTAGATTTTGTGTCTGTGGGAGTATAGGTCATTGTCTCACAATTGGAAATAGTCCAAAGATCAACTTACAAGGATGTTGAAATAAGTTTAATGTACTGTCTATATCCGCATGAAGAATAAGCCAACTTGTTTAAAGTGCAGGTTTACACACACAATTTATATTCTTTTATTTCAGTTAAAGTATCGCCACCTATATTTAAATATTTAAAAAATGTTTGTTTTTTTTATGCTACATGTACATTATTTTTTAAGTAATCTTGGCCGTTCCAGTGGGGAGGATATATTACATTTTTACTTTCTAGGGAGTCCTCTTTGGTCCCTCACTTTGAGCATGTGCTAACTTATATCCCAAATTTTGTGTTGTTCAACTATTAATTAAATTTGTTTAGATAGAGCAAAGTTTCTAGGCAGTAGCTCCACCACTGCCTAATAGAAGGTCGTGTTACTCTTTTACCTAACTTCTCAAAATTAGTTACAGCTACATTTTCAACCTATAAAATCTCTATATCTTTCCTTTTGTCTGCCTACGCTATGCTTGCCTTCCTTAAGTTGAGAATAGAAAATTTGTTCGGGCAATGATTGTCATCCATTCAAACAACCTGACCACTGAATATTAATTCTTTCTTGATAATGATGACTTCGATGCTCGTTGTTTTTGCTTCATTCAGGACACTGACTTTGATTCTTCTAAGCTGATTTTTAAGCCACAATCGCACTGGACTTTTTTTGGTAAAACTAACCAACACGTTGGCTAGTTTAACCATAATTAGTCCAGTGCGAACAGCTAGTGTCTTGATTTTGAGTAATGTTTGTCATTTGTTTTCACTTGTTTACTCGGTTTGTTTCAATGGCCGATTTATATTGAGCATTAATAAATATGCTAGGTCTTGGTGAGACAATCCACCGCGTTTATGGGCCTAGGCCTAGTCCAAAGATACAATGGTTAGTTTCACCATAGCCTGTGGTAAAACTAACCACGTCGATAAATCCCAGTGCGAACGAGAGGAAGTTTACCCATTGGAATGTTACCCACAGTCTCGGTAAAAATTTTCCTATTTTAAATCCATTGCGATTGCGGCTTTAGGATGCTTTGAAGGCAGCATTGATGGAACTTTTCGAGTGATTTTATATGTCGTCGGTATGTTGTCCAGGTTTCTGCAGCATATAAGAGCATTGGAACCATCATTGAATAGTATACTAAAACCTTAGTGTTTTTACAAACATCTAGTAATATTGATATATTTAAACGTAGAACATGAGAGGAAATTCGCTCAGAGAGTCTCCACTTTAAAGGGTGCTAATTCATTGAGGAACAAAAAAAGACATTAGTGGAAATTAAGAAACAGCAATTAAAACTTTGAAATTTTGAGGGGATCTAACCAGCAATGTCAAAAATGTATGGTTAATGCACCAAACAGACAATTGGGTTGAATTCAGATTGGAATTGGGACATGGTTTATTTAAATCAGGAGGACGGCTTTATTCAAAAGAATGCTGAAAATGTTCATGTTCAGGAACAATTCACTTATTTTAGTGGAAGCTTATTTAAACGTCGCATATTCGCTCAAGTGCAGTGGTTCATGAATATAGTTCAGTGGGTGATCTTGTGCTAAATGTTCCAACGACCAAAGGTTAGGCGGATGGCACAGTATGTATTATTTTGTTTTGCGGTCAGGACACTTAGCAGTGGTTCATCTAGAAATGTGCATAGGTGGTGGGTTTGGAAGGGGAATGAATTCCCTACTGGAAAGAAATTTTAGAGAATATTGGCTGGCTAGTATTTTGTAGTATTTATTTGAATATACTTTTGTAGTATTTATTTGAATACCTGGTTTAGTGTCATTAGGCTGCAGTTGGCATACCAGTATATACAATGTATAATGCTATATTAATAGGTAACGTATATGACTATGCCCAGGCATTCTTCCGTATTGTTTAGATAACACCGGTCACTTTTAACTGCTTTTAGTAAATGATGATTGTTTTCACAGGAAGTGGGGTGGGTAGGGGAGTGTGGGGTAGATGGTGGCTGGTCACCCATTTCATCCTCCTACATTTGCCACTGCTTAGATAATCACGTACATTGAAAGTGACCCTGAAAATAAAATCTATCATGGCTAAGATGGAAGTAGACTACGATATATGATAGAAAATAACATTGCTTTGAGTCTTCACAGGCCATTTGTTTGTTTTTTTAACCATGCATAATGTACTAAAAAAAACTTCAATGGTGTGCCCTTGTTTTAATTATCAAGTTTCATTGATTCATTTTGTTCAATATTTAATCTTTTTAATTTAATCATTCTTCCTCCATGATTTAATGTAGGAGCTGAACTAGAATTCAGTCAGAAATTTTATTCTTATTTTTAACATTTTCACATTATTTTTATGTTTTGAACAGGAGCCTAAAAGATGTGCCTGCATGGCGAGTGAAAAAGTGGACATTTGGTATCGACGAGCTTCTACGAGATCCGCTGGGCAGAGAACAGTTTGCCAAATTTCTAGAAACAGAATTCAGTGGAGAAAATCTAAGGTAACTAGAAAGCAATTATAGTAGTTACAGGGCCTTTGAAGGTTAATACTTAGGGAGGCAAAGATTCAGATTTTATTGATATAAAAAAATTATTAAAAATGACATGCAATTCAGCCCACAAATTTCACCTTTCCAGATTACCAACAATTCGCAGTTTTTTGCAAAATTACATTTGCCATTATGCCCACTCCTTGTACTGCTTTAACTTAGCTAATCCAGCAAACATGCCACTCATGTTAGGTTACATATTAAAAGTAAGTAGGCCTAACTTATTTTATGTGGGTTCAAAAGACATTATAATATTACCCCACAGTAGTTTGGTAACAAAAGGGCATAACCCATTCCCCTAGTAAGCTGACATTTTGAGTACCTCAGTTCAAAGGTAAAGTACTGTACTTGGTGGGTAGTAAGCAATTTTATTATAGAGTTGGATTATTTCTAAACGTTATATGTATTTTTTAATTTGATAAAATTGTTTTTATTATTTAGTTCACTGGTTTGTATTAGATTAAACCTTTAGACAAAAAAATAAAATTCTAAAATTAAAATTAAATTCTATTCTCATTTTGCATTTTGTTATGTTTAGAAGTAATATCTTTATATAAGATTGGCTGATTAGTATTATATGTATCAATTTTAATAAAATATAGTCCATTTCAAAACGCTATTATATATTTATGATTTTGAGAGAAAAATTCCATAAAGGGGAAACCATGTATCTAATAATGTGTTTTAACTACCCTATGGTATTATAAGGCATAACATTAGAGGATGTACAGTATGGAATTTATACATCTATTATTTGGGATAGATAGGTGCCTTTGACTGTTTGTCATTGTATAGTTGACCAATATTTGTAAAGTAAATTCCTACAAGTTTATATTTTGCCAAATCTATACAAATATATCAGGAAATAATCTATCACCTCATAGGAATTAACATGTTATCCTTTTGTGCTTTTGTCTACCAGGCCATGGTTTAACATTGGCCTTCGTCTCCATTAATATATTGCATGTGCAATTTTAACCCCTATTATACTTTTTAAAGAGGCCTTTTGTAGGCATATGTTACACTGTTATTATGATACAATATATAAGTATATACAAAACAGATAAATTACCCAACCGAAACCTCCAGGTAAAAAGTGAAACATATAACTTCCTTATTTGAAGGTTTAAAGGTGATGCATATACTATTAATTTTATTATGGTACAACTTATGATTACCTATAAAAAGGGATACTGAGATCTTTCACTTTCTGATTTATGATGACATAGCATCATTTGATGCAACTCTCCCGCATCAGTTAATGTGATCGTCCCACTTTTGGTGGAATCGTCAATGCTTTTGGTGAGATTGTCAGTAGTGTGATCATCACAGTGTTAGGTGTTCAATTCCTTGTAAATCAATTTTAACTATTGCAGATAAAAATATAAAATAAACAAGAAGCTAAGTAAACTGTACAATTAACCATTAAAATTTTAAAGAAATAATAATCTATATATCGTTTTGAATATAAGTTTTACAATCGATTTTATATGAGGTATTCAATCACTTGGGTCATTGTCCTTTTTATGAATTATGAGAGAAATGGTAGTGCATAATTTTAGCTTCTGGAAAGACCTATAATATTATTTTCATCTGACTGTGTAAGTTGAATGATTTATACACTTTAGGTTCAATTTCTGTGATGTGGGCTCTATATTTGTTAGCCTGTGTGCAGGGCCGGTGGAAGCATTATAAAAGTGGTCAGGCGGAAACGGAGAATCCAAATCTTATATTAAATTTTTAAAAGTCGTTCTTTATGTTTGTCAAAAAGTGGTTTGGCAAATGCCTGAGCAGCTGGACTGCTTCCGCCAGCCTTGGTATGGCCAACCATTGATAGTGCATCCCACTTTTGAACAAAACAAAACTTTTCAGATCAGTATGTTACGCTTTGTAATAACATTCAAAGGTTGGAATGTCTGAAGGTACCAGATTTTGAATACAATAGATGTACTATGTTTAGTATATTTTCTTTTGGAAAAGAAGTTAATTTCAACTAACAATTTCAGCATACTTAAAATAGGTTTATATTTTCATATTAATTTAAAGTTTAGCATTTACAATATACAACACTACTACATGGCTGGATGCCACTTTGTTATTGTTTTTGACAAAATATAACATCATAATATTATAAACAGTACATTTTAAATTCATCACATATATTGTTAGTTTGTGGAAAGTAATTAGTATTGAATTTTTGAGATTGGTATTAAAATACCATATACAGTTGAACCTCCCGTAAGCGGACACCCTCGGGTCCAGAAAAAAATGTCCGCTTACTGAAGGTTACAAGAATTTTGGCCAATAGAGATCCAAAGTTGTAAAATTATATATACATCCTTATGTCTCACATTTCACGGTTTTCTCAACATAAGTAGCCTCTCAAATTCCTAGACACCGCTTTTATACTAAATATTGTTTATCATTTTTAAGATTGGTTCGGGAATATGATTCTCATATTCGTTCTACAGAAAAATCACAAAATTTTCTGGGATGTCCGCTTATGGCAGGTAAATTAATATACAAAAAATCTAAATTTTAAGACAAAACGTGACTGCTTCCGCTTACAGGAGGTGTCCGCTTACGAGAGGTACCAAATTCAATGAATTAGTGTCCATTATGGGTCTTTGAATTAGTGTCCCTTATGGGAGGTGTCCGCTTACGAGAGGTGTATGCACAGGGAGGTTCAACTGTATCTATAGTGTAGGCCTGCTCCCTCATAAGGTACACTTCAGTTAAGTGAATCCCTATTCAAACTAATGGTTATTTAAAACCAATATTAATTTAAGGAAAATTCATAAAGAATAATTTATAAAAACAAAAAAAATTACAAAAATATTTCCACTTGTTGTGTGCATCAATATTTTATATTATCAATAACCTTTGCTTAAAAAGCTATGTTACAGTATGTACTTCCTATTAAATATAATTTTATTTGAAATGTACATAATTATAGCAAATATAATATAAGTATAGAATTGTGTAGTTAGGCTGGGTAATTCCTGTATTTGTGGTGGTTGTCGCCATCGGAGCGGTAGCTTTGTGTTATGTGCAGAAAGTACAATCCCATTCAGTGCTCTTTCTGAAAGAATATCAAAAGTACAGAAAGAGTAATAATTTTCTCAATTAGGAGAAGTTACTGCAATGGTTATGATTCATATTCCCAACCTCAATGTCGAAAATGTGCAAACAGGCTGGGCTTTTGTTTGTGTCCTTGAGTAGGATGCTTTGTCTGCATTGCTTTAGTCTGTCAAGCTATACCACTGGATACCAGCATATTGATAGCAAGTACCCTGTTATGAATTACAGTAGTATAATTTACCATCTAGGGACATGTTACACTTTTGAAATTATGACACCTGCCTAATAACAATTAAAGTGAAAAAGTAACTTTATTCAAGCCTGGCTGGGAAATTCAGTTGCTGCCATATTTATTTATTGATTTATATAGCACCATATACAGTAGAGTCTCAAGGCGCTGTGGACCAGATGTTACACATATGGCTTTCTACACCCCTCAGGGTCACATTATGTCCTGTTGCCTGGTATAGGCACTTATACATTTGTCCACAGCAAGGGATGTATGGACCAATACACTAGGGTAACCCCCTACTCGTCTCGAAAGGTATGCAGGTTCTTTATAGTGCACATGAGTCACATGTGTACACTTGGCCTATAGTTTATAGTCCTTATCTGAGAAGACTTGTTCCACGACCAGAGCCATGGTGCGAGCAAGCCTCAAAACCATGCTGTTGTTATTGCTATGGCTCACGGTTCCCCTGCCTTAACTGCTTGGCGATACAACTCGCACGAATCGCCATCAATGCCTGATGTTATCTGAGTGAACAGTCGCAAAAAAATGGATAGATGAAAATGGGCGGTTGAAATTGTCTACAAAGACAGAAATTGGTCACATACACAATTAACACCAACACCACAATGAAATGCCTCCCTTGAACAAATTCTTTCTGAAACTGTTTATTTTTTAAATAAATATAATATATTTTTCACTCAAATGAAATATGTTACAGTTTTTTTAAATCTCAAATCTTTATTTTATATCAGAAGTACTTCTCAGATGGACAATGAACCTAAGAATCAAAATAAATTTTATTATTTCCGGTTGCAATAAAAAACAAATGACTAAAATAGTTGAAAACATTAAGAGGTTTGTTATGCAAATACAAGTATTTTTAATAACCATTCACAGCCGGATATTTGAAATACCTACTACTAACCTAATTGCACTGTGATTTTACAAATGAAACGTTCTATGAATGAAGTAATGAGGAGCTAGTCTGATCAAAGTGTCTGGGATCTATTTTCACTGGTATTTATGAGTCAAGCCTCAATGCGAAGCTACCGTGTGTTGTCGTAGTGTAGTAATATGCGTATAATGAGATTAGCATCTATAGGCGGGATTTAATCCATCGTTCTAAACGTAGCGGTAACCTTTAAAGGTTAAGGTTTCATGGTAATTAATGACTGCTTCTCAAAGAATACTATATTTACAAATAATTACATTTGTTGTTGTGAAAATCTCACTTTTTTTGGAATCTGCATCCGGTCTCTTAAAAATAGGTAGCATGGTAGATCTTAAAATATTGTATTTAGCAGTGTTTTTTTACTAAAAATTTCAAGAATTAATATGATCTTTCTCAAAAACTTGCAATTAGGTAACATTTTTTTCACAAGATAAGAGGAAGATAGAATAAAAATAAAATTTTAGTTTTTCAATTTTTTGTCTACAAAGTGAGGAAAGGTTATAAAAAATGATTATAATAAGGATAATATTTGCATTTTTGGTAAATTCATGAATCGGAAGGTGAAATAATAATATTTTTATTGTTATTCAGAGTGCTAATTATTGATATCAGAGGGTTTGCTAACAGGTTTAAAATTATTATCTTTTATTAATACCAGTGTTGGATAGTTCACAAAATAAGGCATAAAAACCTATCACCTTAATACGGTAAAGGCCTCTTTCAATAGGTGAATTTATTTGCCGAACAAAAGTGAATGATAGTATGCCTGCGAATTCGTGCAAATCAAAATTTTGGCATTTAAAATATTTTTTTTTTACGAACTACCCAATTTGTTGCAGCGAAAAACTGAAGAGAAAAAAAGCGAATGATCTGGCGAATGATTTCAGTTGAAGGACGTAAATGCGAAGGCGTACAGTTGTTTGCTTATTCTTTATGTGAAAAAATTGGCATAATGGAAAATAACATTATACTATAAAAAAACATTCCTTCAAACCAACGATTTTGTTCAGATTTACAGTTTGAAACTTTTCTGGAGATGGGTTCAGTTTCGGCATGAAATTTGCCTTTTGAGTGTCAGTTTTGGGGAAGTCCTTTGTTTTTTTGTTATATTATAGTCTGCACCCCATATTTGTATCATAATTCTTCAATTTTATATAATATTTTGAAATATTTTTTTTTATAAGGTTAATTTTCTTTTAATTTTAAGGTTCTGGATTGCCAGTCAAGAACTAAAAGCTTCTCCGATGAAAATGTTAAAACAAAAAACACAACAGATATGGGAGTAAGTAGAAAGCTTGAGTTGATTTTTTTCTGAAAAAGAAGTACAGTACTATCTCCGTTATAAGTCCATCCAATATCTAAGTTGTGTACATAAGGCAGATAAAATACTCTACACATTTTCCCAACACGGGTATAAGCCCACACCAAAACTGACTGTTTCCATTTTCAAAATTAGTGGAGTTATACTAGGGTATATGTCCACATCACACACTGACTGGAATTCCATGTTCAAGGTTAGTGGGCTTATGTTAGGGTACATATCCACATTACACACTGACTGGAATTCCATCTTCAAGGTTAGTAGGCTTATGCTAGGGTACATCCACATCAGACACTGACTGGAATTCAATGTTCGAAGGTTAGTAGGCCTATGCTAGGGTACATATCCACATCACACACTGACTGGAATTCCATGTTCAAGGTTAGTGGCCTTATGCTAGGGTACATATCCACATCACACACTGACTGGA
>JAOTQE010136294.1:0-11869 GCA_025631205.1 Nesometra sesokonis
AAATTTTAATTGACACAATTTATGAATATCACATAAATTCAAAAGGTTCAATTTTTTAAAAAGTGGTTCAGTGTGAGTATTATATTAAAAGGCGCACACGCGCGCCTACAATGCTTAACAATTAGTAGGGTCTAAAAAATGTCTCACCGCGCGTCTTTCTGTACATGCGCTGAACATTTTGTTTCTTCCTGGTGTCACTGAGAAATGGTGTTACAGTGTTGCTATGTTTCTATCTCTTTTATAGTGGCAGTTTTACCCGTGCTGATTTTAGCGTATATTGTCGGTGGGTACGTCATTAAACGTTGGAAGTTGAACGCAAAGCAGTGTGCCTTAATTGGTCTTATCGTGGACACGCCCTGCTTTCTCGTGTATTTTGGGTTATTGTTTGTTGGATGCCCAACTAGTGAGGTAGCCGGAGTGTCTGTCCCGTACAACTCAGAACCAAGCGGGTAAGAAGTCTAATCACTCAAAAAATTCCTTTCTTTACCTTCACATTTAGACAGGTCACAAACTGTAAAAATCGGAAAAAATCCTAATTAAAAATTTCTAATCAAGTATTAAGTAATAGATTATAACATGGAGTAAAGAAAGTTTCTCTATGACTAAAATTTTACTTCATGATTTTGTTTAAATGACCACCAAAACAAAATGGCGGTTATTCGTGCAATAAATGCACTGTATCTTTGCAACTTCCAAATGGACAGTTAATATATTTGGGTGTCAAATTGTTCAGAATATACATATTTATAGGTACTTCAATGATACAGTAAATTGACCAAAAGTGGCACGTTTGATCTTTTATCTGATCTTCACTTGATTTAAATATGCAAATTATAAATCATGTGGTAATAGTATAATGAAAAAAAAATCAACAACGATTCAGTCAAAATTATCTCTGAACTTAATTCACAAGTTTTATGTCTTTCAGAAAACTTTGTAATATGCAAATGAGCTTATATTTTACAGTTTAATATGCAAATTAGGTTTACAGAACATCTAGTCTTGCTAAACGTCCGTCTCAGAAGTTTGGCTGTATTGCCATGCCCTTCACTTTTAAAATATCAGAGTCTGTCCCAGTTGTAAAACTGTTCTCAAATCTAGTGAGGCGACTCCATTTTGGTCCATCTTGCTGATAAGAGCAAGTCAAAGCGTCGACGTCTTATTTCTTCTAACTTTGTTTTATAAACGTTCCATTGATCTTTGCTGTTCTCTCGAAAACTTCCTTTCATTATTCAACCTCACCACCACCCCGCACTCCCTACCTTACCCACCACGTTTTCTCTTACACATTCTTCTGGTCATGCCCACAAATACTGTAAATATTACACCCATCAATTGAACTTTTATTATAGCCTAACTCTTTTATTTTCTAAATTTATAGGCCTATTTTGTGGAACCAATAGGGTCTACCATTCCCCATCAAATGTTCTTCGTGATTCCAATAATATTCAACATTTGAAAGTGAATATCAAAATGACCTCTTTGAGGACTGATCTAAGTACCACTTCAAAAAGAATGGCAATTCAGGATTGATAATTCTGTTTCGGGTACTATCAGGCATCTAAAAGTAAAATCATATAAACATCAATTTTTAAATAATTATTACAAAATAAAAAGGTGTTTACTTTTAATTATTGCTATATTTAGAATATTTATTGACATATACATCTTCAAAAATAACATTTATTGACCAAATATATAAAAAATCACTAGATACTTCTGCTACTTTACTAAAAATCCTGATGTTATAATCATAATCATTTTAATTCCTGGAGAAAATTGGACACTTTCTGGATACGACAGATGAATCAAAATTTATGGAGACTCCAGGGACTTGGGAGCCCAGTACTTTTTTTTACAAAATTAACTTCACAAGAATGGAATTATTAGAGTTCTGATAATTCACTCTTTATGGTCAATATCACTCTTTTAAATTCAATCCGAGAAAGTGAATTCACTCTTTTAACATTAAGAGAGACTCATTACGGTCTTTTTCTTGGCACTATGTATTTAATAATTATATTATTTTTAAAAGCCGTACGCATTGGTTGAAAACTCCTTATTATTTATTAGACTATCTGTTTCTATATTAATTACGTGCTGGTAGAAATATCAAATGTTAATAGTGTGTTCCCATCAATCGCCTACATAGATTAGTTATTGTCTAAAAGTTTGTACAGATTATTTTGGTATCCATCCACATTCTTATTTATTCCGTTATATTAGATAATTTGTACTTGCTATACTTTATTAGGAAACGCAATCAAGAAATTAGTAATACTAATCCTAATAATTATATATTTATACAAATTTAAGGAATGTAAGTCTGATAGTTGAATGTAACACCAGGTGCGCATGTCCGGAACAGTATGTTTACGAACCTGTCTGTATCAGCAATGTGACATACGTGACACCATGTCACGCAGGATGCACAGTTATGGAACGCCAAGGTAGAAAGAAGGTGCGTATGGTAAATTATTGACCTTTTAAGGTTTCGCAACTCAGTACGAAATACGGTAAAAGAAACGGATGCGTCAAAATATACAAAATGTCCTACCTAAAAAATAAATTTATGATACAGTAGTTGTGAAATATTGATGAACTGTGACAGAACGGTGTTCAAAGAAAATTTTAGAAGATTTTACGCCTTATGCATACCCGTTTGCGTTATCGTATTACGTAATATTGCGAAACCTCTCTATTGTATTGACTGACTGACGTAACATGCGTGACGCCTGTCACGCAGGATGCATAGTTATGGAACGCCAAAGTAGAAAGAATGGTAAATTATTGACTTAATGTATTTACTAACTGAATTATTGACTTATTGTATTTACTAACTGACGTAGCATTTACTAACTGTCGTAGCATGCGTGACACCATTTCATACAGAATGTAAAGTATGGAACGCCAATGTAGAAAAGGGTACATTTATCATTAATTGACTGACTGAAAGACTGGCTGAGTGGCTGGCTGATAAATCTTCAATCTATTTTTAGAAATATTCAAATTGTACTTGTGATCCAGACGTTAGTGTACAGAATGGAGCATGTCCAGTTGACGACGTGTGTAACTTCAACTTCTTCATAACTGTGTCTTTGATTGTCATAGCACTGGGGACAACTAGCTTGGGCAGAAGTGCCGATATAGTTGTGACATTAAGGTAGGAAAAATATATTACACAAAAGTATAGTTCTCGAAAATTTGATTTCAGCCGGCTGAGCACAAGACTTTTAATCTAAAAGTTAAGTGGTTAGTAGTCTACCTTACAGGTTAGAAATTGTCACAACTGTGAATTATTGCCTTTTAACACAAGTACAGGTATGGCAATCCAATGATAGGACGCTTGGCACAGTATTGATAAATGTTTGGTACCCCTCTTCTTATTGGTGGTAAAGAGAAAGTGGTCGGCACCCTTTCCCGTTACTGGCTTATAAAAGTAGTTCGTACCCTCTTCGTCACTGGTATGGAAAATACTGTAATTCGTACTTTCCTCGTAACTGGTCGGCGGGTATACAAGAATGATTAGACTTAACTTCTGGTTACTGGTTTTGAAGAAAAATTTTACCTCCCTCATCAAATGTTTGGAATATGTTGGTACTTTCTCACTGTTGAGGGAAATAGTTATATCTTTCTCGTCATAGATGGAAAGGTGTTTGG
This sequence comes from Nesometra sesokonis, assembly GCA_025631205.1. Classification (NCBI taxonomy): domain Eukaryota; kingdom Metazoa; phylum Echinodermata; class Crinoidea; order Comatulida; family Antedonidae; genus Nesometra; species Nesometra sesokonis. The sequence continues at coordinate 3,661 of JAOTQE010136294.1, forward strand.
TTCTTCTTTTGTTACTGGTAAGAGAAATGATCGGTACCTTCGTCGCCACTAGTATTGGGACGATTACTACTTACACAAAATCAGATTTGGAAGGAATGGTAGGCGCATTCCTCGTTAGTAGTTTACCAGTCCATCGTCTTTTACCACTGGTATGCAAATGGTTGATTCCTTACTGGCCACTGGTTCAGGAGAATGGTTGGTTCCCTCATCGACTCTGACATTGGCAAATAGTAACTTAAGTTATCACAATTTGTTTATTTTTAGATGTGTTGATAAAGATGACAGATCTCTAGCGCTTGGTATCAAGATATTTGTTGTGAATCTTCTAGGTATTTTTACAAATTTGTATCATAGTTTTAATTAAACGAATTGATTTGCTCTAGTAACTGTTATTTCACTACGTTTTGTGCTACGAAACTTTTGATGAAAATTATTGTTTTGTTTTTTTTTATTTGTTGAAAGTTAACGGCAGACTGAATCCCCAAATTTCAAATATATTTCTCTATCCGAGATGTAAAGACTCTCAAGATTTAATTATTGTGTAACGTTGTACAACCACTAACATTACCATTCTTTTCAACGTTTTCCATTTCTTCTGTTCAACATCGTTTTCCTATCGCTTGTATATTTTGTCAGTTAAACCAGGAAAATATACAAACTGCTACACGTGCATTAAGAAAGGTGCACGAGATGAAACTGTCGACACTCCATTTGTTAATCACTGTACTGCGCGCGGATAACAGTCCGTGCCTGTTCGTATTGTCAGAGAATTCAGTATTATTATTCTTTTCAACAGCGTTTTTTCCTTCACCTGTATACTTTGGCGCGCTTCTTGATTGGACGTGTTTGGAATTCGCCTACAAGCCGAACGGGGAACGTGGAAGGTGTTTAATATATGATAGGAGCAAATATAGGCACGTTTATTATGGAATGTTTTCAGCGCTTCAGCTATGCGGGCTCCTTTGTTGGTTTATGGTGTTTCTAACAGTCAAAGAGAAGAATAAGGGGGTAAGATGGAGAACAACTTAGGTCAATTTAGAATTTCTTATTTATTTGCCAAATTATGGAACATTTTACCGACTTATTTCAGAGATACCACCTTGAGAAATTTATTTGTAGCAAAACGTAAAACCATATTGTTTTCAAAGTATGAAGAATGATGCCTTTTATTTTATTTGTTTCGCTATTGTTATTGTTTTATTAGTACAAGTAGGGATGGGTGTAATTAAGGTAGGGGAAAGCTCGATTAGCCCTGCTATTATATTGGCTCCCACTGTATGCTATCAATTGTATTTGTTTTGTTTTTGAGGGGATACAATAAAGAAAAAATAAGGAATAATTATAATGATAACGATTATTTATTGACAACATTTGATTTAAGATTTCACAACCTGTCACGTTGAGGGCGTCGAGTTCCTGATTTAATTCAGTAAATGTATACTAAGATTACTATTATATTATACCTCATATAAACCCAATTTATAAATAAAAAATAAACAAAATATAATTGCTTTATTGTTTTGTATATCTTTTTTTTTCTTTTCAGAGAGAAACTGCAACAGCGGGTTACGACCAAGACCAAGAAGACAATTTATAAAAACGAGGCAATAAATTAATCAATTAATTAATTAAAATGAGGTCCATGTTTTTAAAAATTTGAGTAAAACACTAAACATCGACAATATAGAGGCCTAATTAGATACAAAATACTCCTATTGCCAGTTTGTAAACATTGTACAAGTAAATTTGACTTTCCGGTTGTAACATCAGTAAAGTATATAAGTAAAATAAATTCACAATTACAGTAAAGTATTATAAACAATTACAATATAACATTATTTATTTACAGAATAGTGGTACATTTGTTGACGCAAGGCTAGTTTATATTATAAGATATCTTTTGTACATTCACTCTTTTCTGGTTAATAACAAAAACGAAATTAGAAAATGCACCCTATAATCCCAACATATTTTTGGACGACCGACCGACCAACTCACTCACTCACTACCTACTAAAATATGACCGACAAGATCACAGAGAAACCGCTTGTCAATAAGGGGTATATCACTGGGCTTAAAACTAGTTTGCGACTCCAGATTTTGCTAGTTGCAGAAACATCTGAACGACGTGTGTATCCGGTGGGGAAGGGGGTGATTTGGGTTGCTCGAATTAAGATTTTGCTAGTCTCCACGACGTCCAGTGACATATCCGGTGTGAGGGGGCGTGCTTATTGTGTTCGTGTACCCATTGTGAGGTAAAAAACATAAAATTAGCATAGGCCTATAATGAAGATTTGGTCCCCGAGCACAACCTTCAGAATAAGTGAGCACCCCACTTCAAAACAAAATAAACGATAATGTCGGAAGAAAAAAGAAGCATGAAATCAACCTTCCCAAAAAAAATCCATAAAATAGGAGAAAGAATATTTGTTAGTTTTGTTTAATCAAAATTCGATCAGGGATGATCACCTGCCACCCATTTTTGAAAATCCAGGAAACACCGTGACGTATCTCCGAAGAGTCGCACGAAAATCAAATATATATTTTTGTTTAAGATTTTTCCAGCCCCCCGAGATGTCTCAGAAACTTCTTCATCAGTTTCGAAGACGAGTAGTCTTAGCAACATTGCAAAGAACTGGGCAATGTACCACCACTCGCCGCCACTGCACGGAACGATCTCTGAGACGCCGCGACCGCCTAAATCGTCTCAGAGACTCGCTGCAGCTAAAAGATCTCGGAGACGTCATACCATACAACTTGGGCCGTGTTTCCGCAGGAATTTCAGATTATCCGATAAAATATCATCCAATCAAATCAATTCTAAAAACTACAACTGCGCAAACTCATTGTAGGCCATAATGCATTGCAAGTCCACTAACTTCCGGTGATTTTGTGGCGGTGTTCACCGCAATGTCACCAGGGTGCCACACGAGGAGGGAAATCGCCAAAGAAAATCACCGGAAGTTAGTGGACTCGCAATGCATTATGGCCTACAATGAGTTTGCGCAGTTGTAGTTTTTCGTGTCAAAGGTAAAAAATTATCGCATTCAGGTCAATTATCGGATAATTATCGGAATATTATCGGATAATTATCGGATAATTTTATTACGTCAGAATAGGTTAAACACCCGTTTCTGCAACACTTTTTTCGGATAATTTTTATCGGGATAATTTATCGGATAATTTTTGCCCTGCGGAAACACGGCATTTGAGATTAAAACGCAACATCTCCAAGACCGTCTGGCAAAGGGCTTGTCAGCTTATCTCAGAGATGTCGCAGAAACCTTCCCTTGGTGAGAGTGCATACGGTACCATTTTATGTTGGAGACGTCTTCGCGACTGCAAGGTGGAGAAGTGGCGTAAACGTCTCCATTGGTGAGAAACGTCCTTTAGGCCTAAACTTACCAACATATACTGGATTTCAACATAATCAGGCAACAATAATCATTATTTTAAATTGCTATCCTATCAATAAATTTAACATTATTACAATGAAAATCTCGTCAAATTATTGGGAAAACCTACATTGTTTAAAAGAGGTAATTGTTGGTAAGAATTTTAAGTGTAGTACATTGCAGATTTTCCTTTGCAACTTTAATTGATGAATGTTACGCAATGATTATGTAATGTATTTCGATTATATAGCGCCTTATATAGTAGAGTCTCAAGGCGCTGTGGAGTTGTTACACATTCATGACTTTCTACGGCCCTAAGGGCTTTTTCATGTCATGCTGCCAAATACAGGCATTCATTCATCTGTCCACTGCAGGGGATGTATGGACCAGTAAACCGGAGTAATCCCCTACTCGTCTCGAATGATGTTCTGGGTTCTTTAAAGTGTACACGAGCCGTATGTATACCCTGGACCTATGGTTTATAGTCCTTATCCGAGAAGACTTGTCCAACCACCAGAACCTTGGTGCGAGCGGAACTCGAACCCATGCTGTTGTTATTTCTATGGTTCCTTAAACGCTCGGCCATCGTCGTCGGCCTCCTTCCGTCTCGCAAGACGATGGCTGCACATGTAGTTAATTTTTGGTGTTACATTTCTTGGCATGGCTAAACAACAGTCCGATGCGTGAATAACAGTCCCTATTGCATATAGGGCAGATAAAGACAGAGACTTCTGAGTTGGTGGATCCTGCCTTGCGTTTGGCTCTCTTCTGCCTCAAGAGGTCCCTACGTTGCGACTCTGCACGCTCAATCCCAGCCATATCTGCGTTCTTCCATGCTCCACGATCCTCCGCAAGGTTTTCCCAAGACTCAGCTTGTATTCCTGTTGTTTTCATGTCACGTTTACAAGTGTCTTTACGGGACCGTGATCCAGTTGCAAGCTCGTCATAAAGCAAGTCCTTCAGGATGCGACCGTCGTCCATACGATGTACATGACCAAGCCACCTCAAACGGCGCTGGCACAGCATTGTAAATATAGATGGTAGGTTGGCTCTCTCAATCACCTCAGTATTGGGAATATGATTCTGCCAATGAATGCCGAGGATGCGTCGTAGGCAGCGGAGATGAAAGCTGTTCAGCCTTCTCTCTTGGGCAGCATATGTTGTCCAAGTCTCAGAGGAGTAGAGTAAAGTACTTAGTACACAGGCCTTGTAGACCTTCATCTTGGTGTTATCAGTCAGGTTGTTGTTTGACAAGACTCTCTTTTGTAGCTTGGACATCACTCGCTCGGCCATACAACTCGTACAAAGGTACGACAATAGATGAACGGACGAGATTAACGAAAGGCATTGACTGAGCAACTGCCTATTAAATTAAAAACTTGGTTCATATCCTACTTTGGTTAGATCAAGCATCCGAATAAATAATCTCATTTACCCATAATTTTCGATGTGAACGCTCAAGTGAGGTAATATCAAAAATAATAACTGGCTATAACTTGTTTTCTGAACCAAAAAAGTAAATCCACTAAAGAAGCAGCTAAAACCCGGTTGTTAAGAGGTGAAGGGAGGAAGTTAAATTGTACTAAAACTGACAAATCAATGAAGGTTTATATCGTGTTTTTTTCATGCATGATATATTCCAATTCTAAGTACCTAGACATAATTTTGATAGAACACAACTGTATGCCGAGTTGAGTTAGCAAAATAGAAATGACATTATATTGCTATGTAGCCTATTCAATGCTACACTAATTAGGCCTGGCCTTGAGCATATCCTGTAATCAGTAATGTAAACAATTCTCTCTCCACAGGTGAACTAAATATTTTGGGACTACTTTTTTCCACTCAGCACTGTATCTCAGTTTCGTATGGGTAGTTTGTAATAGTAGTAATTTTTTAAACGTTATGACTTACGACTGTAATAGTGGCGCTAGCTTGGTGGTTAGCATGCTCGCCTTCCAATCCCGAGGTACTGGGTTCAAACCTGACTGAACGCTAGGTTGGTTCCCACGACTCATAACAACGCCACTTCCTAAGCCTCATAATGAGACTTGGTTTAGAAAGCATGGCGTAGATCTCATCCTGTAAGTGGCGAGTTAACTTGATGTTAGATGTGACACGAAAAAAAAGGTTGAATAAATATATCAAGGCTTCGAATTGACTAATTGTTATGACGCAACTGGTTGCTGGTATAGACCAATCCGTGAAGAATAGCGCCCTCTATTGTCGCCGCCATTGCTGGGGAACTTAATTTCCCATCCCAAAACAAAATACACTTATCTTGTATGTGTTATGTAGTTCGAAGACTAAAATAACAATGAATGCACAACAACCCTTGGTAGGCCTTATCACACCATGTCGTTATAATCATCGCTGACGCTGTTGTGTTTTGTTTTGGGAAATTTAAGTTCCCCAACAATGGCGGTGACAATAGAGGGTGTCATTCTTCTCGGATTGGTCTATACAGGGTTCGTGCAGGTTTTTGAAAGTTATGGAAATGTAAGGAAATTAAATTCAGTGTTTTCAAGACCCATGAACGTCCAAGAAACTTACTTTAATTATGAACCAATTTTGAACATTTGTTAAAATGTAGAAAATAAATATGTGTTATGTAGATTGAAGACCAAAATAACAATGAATGGACGACGATCCTCGGTAGGCCTTATCACACCATGTCGTATAATCATCGCTGACGCTGTTGTGTTTTGTTTTGGGAAATTTAAGTTCCCCAGCAATGGCGGCGACAATAGAGGGCGCCATTCTTCTCGGATTGGTCTATAACTATAGCAATGCAGTATCTAAAAGACAATACATATCGTAATTGAAATTACTAAAAATAGAGTACCGGTAATTGGTAGAATAGATTCAACTTTAAATTCATTAAACAAGATACTGTATATCGGGAAGCGAAACAAAATCGTGGGACAGTGACATACGATGTCATTGTTAATGAATTTATATCATCAGTGAAATTATTTCACCTGTTGTACAAGATATGAATGAGATAAATGAGACCAATTATATTGATAAAAGGTGTATAGAACCGAATATAAAGGAATGGTATATGTTACCCGTCACATTCTACCATTTAGTAACACAATGAAGTCAGCGGTGTTATTAATGTGCCTGGTAATCGCCACAGCTTCGGCTGATGGCAGGGTTCGCTATGACAAGTAAGTTTCAGATTATTTAGCTAAATCTTAAAGATGTATTGCCACTTTTATCGTGCCAAAAATTATCAACATTAGTTTTGAAATGAATCTTTTAATTTAAAGTAACATCAAAGTTAAGTAATTGAGAACAGAATGTATATTTAAACATTGTAGCTTTTTGCTCTGAAAAATGTAAGAATATTCTAGAGACTGCAGTTTGGTGGATTTATTGCTAGTTTTTAGCAAAGAAAAAAGACATTCCACTAGTTTCCTGTATGAAAACTGTGATGATATAGTATGATGTTTATTTTTTTGGAGAATTCAACAGTGGATATTTAAGAAATAAAGTACATAATAATACAAAAACAGCACTCGGAGAGCGCAAACATCCGCCGAGAGACCGATGCAGGTTTAACCGTTTACAATTTATGTACACACTGTTCTTTTGTTGGGGATTTTAGACTGGAAGACGGGAGAGCATCAAGGTACAGTGCCAATTGGTTCTTGTACAATGTAGCTAACCACAAAAACATAATAATAATATTAATAATAATAATATTAATAATAATAATAATAATAATAATAATGTATTATTCAATATTTTGTCATTTGAGAAAGAATACGCACCGTCACTGCTTGCAGAAAAGAAACTAGTGGGGAGATCTTGTATGTAAATAGTACGAAAAATCGGGTAATACAGCTTACAGAACCAGTCTATTAAAGCGGGGGTAACCACACACTGTAAAAAAATTCCCTAAATTTACGGGAAAAGTCCTGGCAGCCAGGATGCCAAGAAAATCCTGTAAATTTTACGGGCATTTGTATTTTTGCATAGTAAATTTTACGGACATTTTACTGTTACACGATTAATTCTACGGTAAATTCCCGTAATATTCTCGTAAAATTTACGGAAAAAGCCCTAATAGCCAGAATGCTAAGAAAACCCCGTAAATTTTACGGGTAAATGCCCGTATAATTTACGGGATTTCTTGGCATCCTGGCTGCCAGGACTTTTCCCGTTTTTTTACAGTGCAATTTGTTACAGTGCAACACTCACATGTTTTTGACACAGTTATAAAATATACCGTGCGTACCCTCTCCTGGTTTGACGATAATATTGCAAGAGCAACACGGACTCTACCCTAACAACATCATTCAACGCTCCGTGGAAGTCAAAAGAAGAGGATACCCACGAACTACCTGGCAACACAACATAAGCAATGGTCGGTCAATCCTTCTTCATCAGATACGCCCCCTATGTAGGTCACGAGACAACTATAACTAGACCGCGACTACTAAAAAGTAATGGCAACCGAACAAGCAGACGAGTCCGACATACGTACCGACTGAGCAGTGGTGGCGCCAGGATTTGCCCGAGGGGGGGGGGCATGGTCCCCGACGAGGGTGCCATGGTCCCCGACAGGAGGCCTTGGTCCCCGACAGGGGGCCTTGGTCCCCGACAGGGAGGGAAGTCCGGGTGGGCGTGGTTTACCCGTTTGGTTTTGATGAGCAAAAAAAAAAGAAAGAAACGTTCCCTTTTTAGCCCGTTTTATGTGTAATTTCCATTTTTTGGGGTCACTTAGGCTATACAATATTTTTATTTTTCTTTTCCCCGACGAAAGTGGTCAATCCTCCCCGATGGGGGGGGGGCAGCCTTCCCCG
>JAOTQE010136305.1:0-11869 GCA_025631205.1 Nesometra sesokonis
GGGGGGGTTTGCACTCAATTCCTCCGAAGTGGTGCTCGCGCCAGATCTTCATGTTTTTATACTAATTTTATTGTTTTCTAGCACTGAAGTGGATGCTCAGGTGTCCTAAGCACCCTCTCTAGAAACGGCACTGATTTTAATTGTTATATAAATTAGGCTGTTTGCTGTTCTGCTTAAAATGTTATTTTAGATTTCTATTGTTGGCTAGTATATTTTAAATTTTATATTGTGTTAGGTGTTTATTTTGGCCCTTGATTTTCAGCTTACTGCTGTTTGGGTCAGCAATCTGTAAATAAAGTTTTCTAAAAAAACAAATAAACAATCACAAGTGAAATCAGAAGGGTCGATAAATGTGAGGTCTCTCCACAAAAAAAAGTCTCATGGTAGAAAAATCCAAAATTGAGTTATTGGTGTCTAATTGTGAGGTCTCACCACAAAATGAGTCTTATGGTAGGAAAATCCAAAATAGAGTTATTGGTGTCTAATTGTGAGGTCTCACCAAAAAATAAGTCTCATGGTAGGAAAATCCAAAATAAATGTATTGGTGTCTAATTGGCTGTTAACTAGTAAAATGTTTAACATGTCAACTTTACTAGCAAAAAAACAATTGACAACTTAATTGTTTTAGTATTGTCAATGTTATAACCTCATAATTGTTTTTTTTTTTATTTCATCCGCATCCAACAGCGATAAAAGCCTATTACAGGATGGATAGACTATAGCATGCTTATATATAAACTAAGACTCATTACGAGGCTTAGGTAGTGGCGTTGTTTTCGTTAGAATAATCCTAGCACTTGGTCAGGATTGAACCCAGTACCTCGGGATTGGTAGGCAAGCATGTTAACCACCAAGCTACAGTGCCATTACAAAACGTTCCCTCCAAATGTCATTCCCAAATTACCTTGCTTTCTCCAGATGGGAACACTTCCCTCAGGATCATTCTATCCTCCTTCAGCTGTTCCCATTCCTTGTCTAATTCCAGATGAGCGTGATTGTTTCCAAGAAGGTCTCGTACAATGTCTTCATTCAGATTTTTACGAAGCAACCTTGTGGAAAAAAATAAACAGCAAATACTTATAAATAAATTATTTCTTTCTTCATATCAATACATTTACCTATTCATGTTTTTCTACAACAAAAATATTTTCCTGAGATTCAAATAACTTGTAACTAATATTTTAAACATAATAAATACATCCAACAATACTGACAACTCCATTTGAGGTCAGCTGTTACAGCTTATTTGAAAACTTAATGTCTTTCTAAAATTATTTAGTTTTCTCCAGATTTTGTTGGGTTTTCTGGGACAGTTCAATATAGACAGTCAAGTTTACCTATATCTATATTTGTATCATGAATTTGGAACTTAATAGTGTAGATCCTTTTACTTGCGAGCGCCCTTAATTTTTTTGCGAATTTCGCAATAACATGACGAACATGAAAACTAAGGAAACCGAAAATCTCAAAAACATATGAGTGTATTAACAACAGATTCAAATCCCTACTTACTTTTCATTTGTATAGTCAAACTTGTATCCTTTTTCAAAAGCCTTGTGTGATGGTTTCAGTGTGGCCAATTGTTGGAACTCCACTGAGCCTCCATCAAGCCCATCCTCACCATACCTCAACTGTACTAGGTAGTCATTGCTGTTGCGCACGGTGCCATCGTACCTGATCATAACACTCTCCATAGCTTTAATTAAACGTCGCTGAATGTAACCTGCAACAGAAGAGCATTTAATTTTAAATAAGATGAATACACTGATGTAATTATGTTGTGTAGAAGAGAGTAAAGCCCTGAGCATATTTGAGGAATTTTGCTTAGCAAACTGTATCATGCGAATTGTATAGCCGAGTGGTTAAGGCAGAAAACCGCGAGCCACTGCAATAACAGCATTGGTTCGAGGCTCGCTGGCACCATGGTTCTTGTTGTGGAACAAGTCTTCCCGGATAAGGACTATAAACCTTAGACCCAGTGTACACATACGGCTAGTGTGCCCTATAAAGAACCCAGTACATCCTTCGCGATGAGTAGGGGGTTATCACGATGTACTGGTCCATACATTCCCTGCCGTGGACAGATGAATGAGCGCCTGGATCGGGCAGTAGGACACGAATTGACCCTTAGGGCAAAAAAATCATATAAATGTGTAACATCTGGTTTACAGAGCCTTGAGACTCTACCGTATAAAGGTGCTATATAAATCAAACTACACTACTACATTACATCGCGAGGCACTTTTTTCAGCATTACTCTTTTGCAAGCAAAATGCTTACGAACATAGAACATTCTTTGCACATACGAGAGCTATGAACAATCTGATTGGTCAAGGTAGTGGAATCTGATTGGTCAAGGTAGTGGAATCACCGTGCTTCGGTTCATTTTGATTGATATGCATGTGCGCTGTAACAGCTGAATAATAAGCATTTTGCTTAGCTTTGGTGAGCACAGCAAGCTAAGTGCCTCGAATAACCAAAACTATCAAACATGACAGATATTTTGCTCGCTATCTTGAGAGCCACTTTACTTATTAAAAAATTGACAAACACTCTAAGCAAAGTGCCTTGCAAGGCAGACCTGGCCGGTCCCAAGTGTGCATCAAGCTTTACTATGCTACAATTATCTTGTAATCCAATTGGAAATGGTTTTATTTCCTTTATTCTTTAGTTCAGGCAGGCCTTGATTTTCGTTTTTGTTTTGACTAGTCCACTGGGAAAGTTGACTTTACATTTCACTAGCCCACATGCAATTCAAATAGCCCATGTCTGTGGCAACTTAATTCATAATGTGTAAAAGTGACTGCTTGACACTTGTATTCACTAGCCAACTGGGCAAGTAAAAATGATAGCCCAGTGCAGTTTTCACTACCCATTGTACGCTGGGCTATTAAAAAATCGAGCCCTGCCAGGTATTGTGAACACCTCCTATACATAATATGCCACTATCATTAAAACTAACAATACAATTTAGAAGGAACAAACCTGTCTCTGCAGTCTTGACAGCAGTATCAATCAATCCCTCACGGCCTCCCATAGCATGAAAGAACATCTCCGATGGCGTCAGACCGGCCAGGTATGAGTTCTCAACAAATCCACGACTCTCTGGGCCGTAATCGTCCTTGATGAAATGTGGTAGGGTTCTGTGACGGAATCCAAATGGGATTCGTTTACCTTCAACGTTCTGCTGACCTACACAAGCAATGACCTAGATTTAAAAAAGGTTAATTTATTAGTATACAACAGAAGCCAAACAGTGTCTTAATTCAATCATTATTCCAAAATCGCCAATTTCACACAGAGTTTTGAATCGTTATATTAAATGTTAAGAAAATTTAAAATAAACTTCAAATCAAACTGGACCGCTAATTACTACGCTGTGTACAATGAAATTCTTACATGTTTGCAACAAATTAAAAATACCATAAACTAATTTAAAGAACATTCAAACAATACAATTTTTATATATTAGTTAGATAATTGTATATTTCAATTTATTTCTTCAAAACTGTGTTTCCATACATAAAATGCTCATATCTTGGGATCTACTTATCCAATGAAAGTAATTTAGAGTATAGATTAGCTTATATTGTGCTCTATTGTAAAATATTAGAACTCAATTTTGGATTTTCCTACCACGAGCCTCATTTTGTAGTTAGACCTAACAATTAGTTTTTAACCACCATCAACATCAAAACATTACCTGTGAGATGTTGATCTTTGACCCCTTTGACCCTGCTACCACCATGACCTTGAAGTTGTTAAACTCCGACAAACTCTTCTGAGCAGAACCACCAGTTTTGTCACGAGCATCATTCAGAATTCTGTTCACCTGGAAAGCAAGTGCATATGCAAAATAATTATTTAAATGCATGAAAATAAGAGCACTGGAAGCATGTGGCGCAGTGTTAAGAATTTGGGTTTCCAATCGCAAGGTCATGAGTTTAAATCTAAGGCTTGCCATTTGTTGTGTCATTGAACATGGCACGTTATCTGCTATTGCTCCTCCTCACCTAGGAGTGGTGTAGTAATGGGTTAGTGTTAATGTGCTGATTTATATATCATGCAGCAAAAAAGAAACAGTGCCAATGATTAGGGTAATGATGTGGAGAGCGCCCTGAGTGTTTATTCAATAGACTGCTATATTAAAGTCTAATAATATTCTAAAATGAAGTGTCAGTAGTCAAATGACATAACAGCAGTTGTTATATTATATAAAATACAACAATTAATTTATGCAAAGATGTATATTCCACTAATAATAATATGCGACATTCATAAAGTACTTATTGCCAAGGCCTCTAAACACTTCACAATTATTACCCCCAGTCATTGGAACAAATGCCTATGGAATACAATCAATTTTACAATGTTGCAGCTGTAATCAGTGCATATGGCATTTGTACATCCCAGGTACCCATTTATACTCCTTGGTGGAGAGATGCAACATGGATAATGTATCTTGAACACAAACAGCTGACAGAGTGAGCCTCCAACCACCGACCTTGTGATTGGAAGTCCAAAAAACCACTGCTGCAACAACTGCTTCCACTACAGGTCGTACAGTAGTAGGAAAATTTAAATTTAACAGCACACAAAATGTTTATCTTAGAAAATTAAGTAGCAAGGCTTATTATTATATAATTTGATAATTTGTGGAATACAAAAAAATAAAACAACAGTTGAATGTTAGTTTGTTTTAAAGTTTGAAATACAACCACGCCTAATTCAAATCCCTGCATTATAAAAAAAATTCGACTTAGAGAAAACTCGACTTAGAGCTTGTTAATTAATGGACACACATCAATCGGACTTATTAATAATTTGAATTAGGCAAAGTCGACTTGGGTAAGTTTAACTGTACACCTACCTGGTTTTCAAATGTTTGTCTTAGAGTGTTACCAGGTGTCGGCTCCAGGTCATCATTATGCGCCTTCTCAATAACATCAATGACATCACGCTTAGCTTTCTTAATTGTGTTCTGAATGTCTTCGTATGTCTTGGCATCGGCAATACAATCACCGATACCGATGGAGTGACCTTCAAGGAGTAGCCAGTTATTGACAACGGTTTGGATATAGCCGTACAAGAGTTTTGACTCCTCGTGTCCTCTTTCCATGAAGGAGACGTGAACAAGGGATCCAGAAGATGTTCCAAGTGTCTTTTTACAGATAATACCTGAAATGAGCTCTCCATTCTCAATGAGAACCTAAGATGAGTAATAAAATGAAAATGTGAAAAACTAAAAGTAGAGTCCTCCCAGTCCATGTATTACCATTAGAACACGACTGCTTCATGTCTTATTGTAGGCTAGAATTTAATTTTCAACACAAGTCTGTTTCATCTTTTCAGTATTATGGTGGCACATTCTGTTATGTTGTGGTGTTTTTTGTCTAAAAATTTCCACCATGCACCAAAAAAAATAATATATTGAAATTATTTATATATTGAAGTGATGTGAAAAAAAACTAGAAATAGTTACCATTCACAAACACTTCAATTAGATTATATATATAGTTATTGTTAAAAAAATCTTTAAAAAATTGTCACTATAAAGGGCTAGAAATTTGAATCATCGGCTCTTAAAAAGTGTCAGGCATCTAATTATTCTGAGTGGAGGTGGGCAGGTCAACAAACCCTCATTTTCAAACCATCCTAAAGCTTATTTTAAGATATTCAACCATCGATTACTTCTACTTGACACCCTAACCTTATGAAAAACATCAAAATACTGTTTTGAATAATTTTACCTCCCACAATTAAATGTTTCTCGCCCCCGCTTGAATTTTATAGCTACATTTGCATATTACCTTAGTATCGCCAGGTGAAAGCCATTTGTAAGGCCCTCTATCCTCATCATCCGGATGGGTGCTGTGTGTACGGATCAAATTGATTCCGTTGGGAATAATCAGTGTCATCATCTGCTTCCCTGTCCATAGATGCTTTGGTTTCAGGATTGCTGGTTGTGGCATCTTCCCATTCCAGGTTGGTAGCCACATCAATAAATTCATCACTTGTTCCTAAAATAAAGTGTTAACAATTAAGTATTAACAGAATGAATGGTAGTCGTGTCTTGGCATTTGCAGGAAATTAACACAATCTGGATTACCGAATCATGTACTTTCTGGCTTGCCAAAAGGTTACATTGACAGAAGTCAACACTGCTACTGGACTAGTGAGTGAAGCTAGGAAGTACCACCACATATTGCCAATATTAAAGCAATTACACTGGGTTTTAGCCAGACAACGCTTCAGCTGCAACATCCTTTTTGTTTTCACAACGATACACCGACAGACACCTGAATATATAACACCACTCTTCCAATAGTGATACCATGCTCTCTACAATCCAAGTAGCCCTTAAAGTTGGTCGTGCCTCTCTATCGAACAAAATCAAATGGGTCAAGTGCTTTAGCAATTCTTGGGTCAAACCTGTGGAACACATTTCCAAATCAAAAACACAGTGTACCTCAGTTAACATATGTCGCAAATGCTAGTTTTCCACAATAGGCAAAATTTTAAAAGGGTCAATTTTTTCAAATTGTATTTTATTTAAAAAATATACAGTTCATACATTAAAATTTCATGCTACCATATCAATTTTGAGATATATGATCAAAAAATGTTTAAAAAATGCAATTTTTTTTTCGTGTCACATCCAACAGCAAGTTAACTCACCATTACAGGATGAGAACTACGTCATGCTTTCTAAACCAAGTCTCTTTATGAGGCTTGGGGAGTGGCGTTGTTAAGTCATGGAAACCTACCTAGTTTTCAGCCAGGTTTGAACCCAGGACCTCGGGATTGGGAGGCAAGCATGCTAACCACCAAGCTACAGCTTACAATGGCCTTGCTTAGTCAATGTATACTGATAAACAATCTTCAAATACAGTTTTCTCAAAACTTACATTTTAAATGTTCTAACTTTAATAGCTCATAACTTCACAAAGAAACATCATATGAAACTGATTTTTTTGCATGGTAAAGATAATGGTAAGAAACTAAATTGTTCAAATTTCTGACTTATGTCTCATTTGGCTTGGCTCTGCCACATATTTAAATCCATTTAAATCTCATTTATTTAGGCCAGCTTTTAATCAAAATTTGTTATTATTCCTACTACATGTGATATTTGTAATGATAACATTTTGTTAGAGATCTTTTAAATGAACTAGGAACCACATTAATACCAGGTCACAGTTTCACCACATGTCTATTGAGCTTACCTTTGTAAGAAAGACATCTCTCTTTGTGAACTTTCTAACAGCAGCAAGTGAATCCTGTACAATACCCATGACTGGTTTGTTTGACTGGGGTGTTACAATCAGACGTGGTACTCGCATTATCTCGCTAATCTCGGCCTTTGTGTCCAACGACTGCGGCAAATGCAAGTTCATTTCATCACCGTCAAAATCTGCATTATATGGTGTTGTTACACTGGAAGAAAAAATAATTTATAAAAAAAACAATATAATAATATTTAGGTATTCATGTGGTGTTTTTACAATTAAGTCTTCACATTTTTTTACGATTGGTTATTAGATTCTATTGAACACTCATCCACAATCATTAAACTACCTTAACACGAGCAAGACTATAGTTGATTAATATTCTTACTGTTCATTTGAGCCAAGCATAAAATGAACAGATTGTGTTAACGGGAACCATATATAATTTGCCTTCCAAACTGATTTTTCCCATGACAGATTCACTCCCTAATCGGTCTCGGTACAGTAACAGCAGCCACTCCATAATTAGACTTTGTTTACAAAGCAGTTTTGCATAGCTCTCATCCTACATTAATGGCGGCCACTCCATAAGCCTTGTAATGAGACTTTGTTTTAATGAGACTTGGTTTAGAAACCATGGCATTCCTATAGTCAGGGATGCCACCAGTTTTTTTGAGTGTGAGACAGCAAACAGCGCGCCCTTTTTCGTGAACTGTGACTCACCCATACGCACACAATGACTCATGCTGTTCAAGTGTGCAATGAACAATAAAGAAGGGCAGTTATTTCATTACATTACAAAACTGACCATAGAACAAAAGCTGTAATCTTTTGTTTAGTAATAAGGCTAGGATTTCTATTGTTTTTCGACTTATCAGTCACATATTTTATTGAAATTGACAATTAAGGGTAGAAATAATAGTGGTGGTCGCTAGCCTAGAAATGCTTAGAAATAATAGTGGTGGTCGCTAGCCTAGAAATGCCGGACGGAGAAGTCAAGTGCCGGACGGGGCCGTCCAGCACCGCCAGAGTGATGACATCCCAGTATAGTAACAACGGCCACTCTTTAATCCTCACAATGAAGATTAAGGAGCAAGAAAACTCACTGTAGGACATAACATACTAAAAAAATCCTGCTTGGAGGTGCTGCACTCAAAAGTTGTAAGATGGTACATCAGTAAGTTTTATTAAGTACTTACCTTAGGTTAAGCCTAAAGGTAGACCACGGTAGCACCTTTACACGATGCCCCATCATGGACATTTTATGGAGTGTTGGTTGTCGATTAAACACCACCAGATCACCCGTTACCATATGCCTTTCAACCTACAAATGGTAGCAAAAAAACAAAAAATTGGTCAAAAGCACTACAGTATTCATATTAAACAGGCTATAAACAACAGGATTGACACAAACTTCTATTCATAGTATGCAAACTTTTGTCTTGTTTGGTTAGTTGTTATTGTAACAAATTCAACCCTACTGAGATAAATTACGTCCATGATCTTGACAAGACATCCATTTGTAGAATGAATGATGAAAAACGGTGCTGACAGCCTCAAGATCAGACTAACTTAAACTTGAGTGAACACAACACATTGAAAATTGTAAGATAGATTTGAGCTCAATTTGACTAATTTTGAGTGGACTGGACTACTTTTGTGGTAAATTTGTATAATTTTGAAGTGGACTGGACTTATGTGGCAAAGTGGCTACTTTTGAGGTGGACTGGAATAATTTTGTGGCGAAGTGGATTACTTTTGAGGAATAGTTTTGTGGTAAACTGAACAGAATACATGGAAAAGATTCCACACTAATTCTGAAGAATGTAACTGTGCTATAAAAAAGAATACAAGTAGAGCATTACCTTGTATCCACACTGTAGATGAAGATCACTTGGTTTAGGATGGTATCGCAAGTCAATCCTTTCACCATTATCACGGATGATGTATTTGGCACCTGGGTACTGGTTGTCTCCCCTCCTTACAAGCTCTTGCAACCTTTATTCAAAGAAAAAAAAGGCCAAACAATTAAATGCATTACTAGATATGATATAATATTAGATTAATCCGCATTAACATGTAAACCAAAATAGAGGGCTCTATAATATTTCCATTTACATTCAAAACAAACAATAGAAATAATTCACAGTTCACCAACTGTACTGCAGCAGCGATATACAACGTAAATCGTTCAAATTGTTTTTGACATATGTCCTTGTCACAGCACATGAACGCAGTTGAACATTAACTTGCGTCCTTGGCAGCCAGTGTTTTCTTTTCTTTAGTAAGGTGGCAAACTGTCGTTATCTTAGATATTATTATATACAGCATACATATAATCTAGGCATCAGGCCCCAGATCAGAAATTGCCTCAACTCAAAAACATTAGAATGAGCCCACAAAAATCACCAGAAATGTAATGATGTTTTATCATAGATTAATCTTGAACATGATTTTATATTATCTCAAAATTGAAATGAATTGATGATTACATTATGGTTTCTTTGGGGTTTTTATAATAAGATGAGGTTTTGGCTCAAGATCAAGTTAAGATAATATTTATGCTAAGCAATTCTGATAAAAAATCCCAGATTTTTAACCATGCTCTAAAAATGTTACCGTTCTTTTTGCCCCCAAATCAATATCATTTTAAAATATTTACTATTGCAAAAACTGTACACTATATGTATTACAATGAACATGAAAATATGAGTAAGTACTGTACTAACTTGTCAATATTGAATGGCGTCACTATCTCTGGGTATGTCATGGTCTGTGCGATTGTTCGAGGAACTCCAACCTGATCAATGTGAAGATTCGGATCCGGTGTGATGACAGTACGAGCAGAGAAATCCACACGCTTACCCATCAGGTTTCCACGAATACGACCTTCCTTACTCTTTAATCTTTGCTTGATGGATTTTAGGGGTCTTCCAGATTTTTGCATTGCCTACAAAAGAGGTTAAGTTTAAAGGTTGAGTTTTTCAAAAACTGAAAGGTACACTGACCAATTTTAGATAAGAAAGTATAATGCATAATACTCCGAAATATTGAAATATATGCCTTTATGTTGGGATTCAATATTTCAACATTAATTATGTCATTATCAGTTATGAAAGTTGAAGATTCTCCAAGATAGTATTAAGTTAAAGATTGTACAAGATAGTATTAAATAATTTTTAGTTTCTAGGATTTTTTTAAAACCCAAATATCTTATAAGACAATGTAGTTATTAATCAATAAAATATTAAACAAACAAGTTCTTACACGTGGTAGGCCTGGCAACTCGTTGTCAGAGAGAGTTGTGACGTGAAATTGTAACATTTTTGCATTCTCTGCGATGATATGCGCTGCTGCACCATTCTGTTCATTACGTTTTAGTTCATTGTTTATCTTGATTATGTCTGCTAACTTATGAGTCAAATCATCCTGTGAGTAAGATATAAAATAAAACAAGATTTTAACATGAAATTGTAATATTATTGAAAATGATTCAGGAAATCACTACAGTATAAAGGCAACAACAATAGGCACCATTGAAAAAATGTGACATCATCATGGATTTATAATTATAAATGATATTAAATTTGATACCTGATTTCTTGCTGACCCAAACATAACAACTGCAGGGCGCACACACAACGGTGGAACAGGTAAAACGGTGATGATCATCCAATCAGGACGTGCAAATTGCGGACAAAAGCCAAGGATTTCTGCTTCCTCATCGCTTATACGCTTAAAGATTTCGTGTACACGTTCAGCTGTGAGGTTAATCTTTCGTTCTTGTGAATCCTCGTTGACATGTTTCCACTCAGCAACCAGATCAATTCCGTTACGTCGGATCTTGGGTTGATACCGTCCGCAGCCACCATGACCCTATTAAATAATAATAATATCTTTTTTAAGTGTTTTATATTTTATGGTTTTATTCGCTATAATGGTGTAAAACCAAAATAAAGGTATAATTTTTTTTTAATGGTCAAGAGTTCCCAGGCACTACTAATCTCAACTTTTTTTACCATCGTCCCCCTGAAATGGGGTGAGGGTATTGCAATGAGCCGTCTGTCTGCATACATATCACTAAAGGCTATTGGGCTGATTTACTTCAAATTTTCAGACAATGTCAGAACCAACCGTATCTAGGCCCTCCTGAGGTTTGGTGCTGATACGCAATTACACATAAATTTTGGATTCTAATTTATTTGATTTTGTGTCTACTGCCCTCTCTTGGCAAGAAAAACTAGAAACCAGACAGGGTTGACCTATTTAAGCCTAACATAACCTTTCATTACCATGAGAACAGTATAGTGTTTTTCCTGATCAATTTGAGCTTAATTCTTATTCTAAACAAATTTCATTTTACCCTAAGGTTCACAGGTTAACTGCATATTATTAGGTCTATGTGGGCCACCTATATTTGCTATGATAATAGTACAGTTTACAATAACTGAAATTCTAGATATAAAAATATAGGCAAGGGTGTAACCGTTTCTGATTGCCTTCTTCTTGTTGTTCTTAACACGTTGACTGCCAGCGACGAGTATACTCGCCAACCGTGTGTTACTGTGTGTGCCAGTGACGAGTATACTCGTCAAAAACAGTGTACCTTTATAACGTTTCTCACGACACATGCGTACATC